>VWZW01005681.1:230775-279119 GCA_013397115.1 Edolisoma coerulescens
TTTTTTTTTTTTTTTTTTTACAGCAGGATTATATGTCTTTAAGACTAATGTAGAAGTCACTTAGTCCAGGTGTTAAATAGAACCCCCCCAGCAGTTACAGAGGGTCAGAGCAAGTTGCAGAGCACATTGTAGACAAGCTTCTTTGCATTAAATTGCCACACTGAGATGGGAGGTTCCCCCCAGGAGGTTACTACCAGATTACCTCACTATCAAAATCAGGGCTTGCTTAACCAAGATAATCAGCTGAGGTAGTTAGGTAACACTCTTCATTAAATCTATTTTGTAGCTTGTGATAGTGCTGAAATAAGTGGTACTCACAGTCATTAGAGAATACATTTCTGTTTTCACGTAAAATGTCCAAGACCACACTAAAAAGCTTGCTGTTTAAAACCTTACACAACTCTGACATCCCAATTCATGTCGAGGATTGTACTTGTCTTTTTCAGATATCAACTGATAAAAGATAAAATCACTTCTTTCTCACTCAAATGAGCAACTTAAGAGCAAGGGAACAGATAGCAATATTTCTCAACAGAGTGTGGCTTAATTATAATGAAGTACAAGAGATCACAGAATCACAGAATGGTTTGGGCTGGAAGGGACCTTAAAGCTCATCTCATTCCAGTCCCTGCCTTGTTCAGGGCCACCTTCCACTGTCCCAGGTGGTTGCTCAAATCCTGTTAAATACTCTGAAATTTTATCTCATCTATCAGATCAAGGAATTTCTTGCAGCACAGGTTCCTAATCAGATTTTTATTCCAATATTTAAATCATTGCCCTTTGCATATGAAGTAGAGCAGACAAATATGGGGGTTCCACATCAACTTGCTTTTAACTAATTGCTGAGGTTGATTGTGTTGCTTCAAACCTAATTAACTGCACTGACACAAGTTCACAGAGGCTCCACACTTCCAAAAGGCACTGAGGACAAGGTGGGAACAGAGTTCTCAATATCCTGAGGAGCCATTGCTGAAACAGATGTTCTTGCTACTCATCTTGAAATTTATAAGTTGAAAAAAGTGACATTTCTTGTTTTGTCAGCAAGAGAATACTCAGTGCTGAGAGCCATATATATACTCAATATACTGAGAGCCATAGCACAGTGAACACTGATTTTTTTTTTAATGTGAAGAAATTAGATGGCCCCATCATCTGAATAGAAGGTATATAAAATATTATTTATGTGAGTGAAAACTAAAAGTTTTATTTAAGCCCAGAAGCTGGGCACCCTTCTTGTGCTCCGAAGGTGAAATGCTTCTGTTCTATGTAATAAGCCTTCATAGAACCAAAAAGAAAATGTATTTGAAACAAAAAAAATTACTTTATATTGCATGCTACTGTATAGGGGACTAAGGGGAAATCCAATCTCAAGACAATTTTCTGAAAGCAGAAAGAAAACAATGAAATTGCTAAGAAAGCAATCAGACTCTTTTTTTATTCTCCCTGTCTTGATTTTTAATAGCAATAGCTCTATCTCCCAAGACAAAATTTGATACAGAATATAATTTTTTTTTCCTGAGTTCAAAGAACTTAAATTGTTTCTTATAGAATGTAAAACAAAACAAAAAACCACCAAACAAACAAACAAAAAAATAAAAACCTCATTTACTTTTAAGATATGCAAGGAAGAGAAAACCCACATGTATTGAAATTGTAAAATCTATTTTCTCTTTTCTCCACACACAGACTAGATGGTGATAACACGTCTCTGGAATCTGCATCCATAATTCTTCATGTGGTGCTTTACTAATCTTTGGTCTACTGGAAATCACAGAAATACTGGGTTTTGATTTGGTTTTGCATCTTCCCTGGAAGATAACTATTAATCATGGAATCATGGAATAACCTGAGCTGGAAGGGACACAAAAGGATCATCCAAGTCCAGCTCCTGTCCCTGCACTGGTGTAAACCATCAGTGGCTAACATTTCTGGAGAAGAATATTCGGTTTACAAACTACAGAAGCCTGAATTCTATTTGCATCAATAATCAGGTCATTCAAAATTTTACTTCCCAAATTTTAGTTTCTAAAGAGTCATTAAACATGCTGTTGAATTTTCCTTTCATTTCCACAAAACACATTTTGTCTTTTGAGTCTTAATTGCTTTTGCAATAGCACACATTATTAACTGAAACACTAACCAGGCTGGAAGTAGTGTTAGGTGTTTATTGCTGAGAGGTGTTTTCATTAGGAGACTGAAAGTAACGCACCTTTTCACTTTAGGGAGATGACACACACAGAGATGTAATAATTAACCTCCACCAAATTTTAAAATCGTGCTTAAAGTGAATAAAATTTTCCTTACTGACACTCTGGTTCATCTGAATAGATTATTATCTGCTAAATAAGTATTTCTCTTGTCAAACACAAAATATTGCATGATGGATATGTTTTGAAATATTTTAATTACAAGATTGAATTTTTAAATGCTTCATGCCATGATCTTGGTGATGTCTCTGCATGAGGCCATAAAATTCCCAGGCTTTGGTGTCTGGTCATTTCTGATTCTCAACAAGATATTTCTTCCCTGAAAACTAAAGATTCCCAACTATTTCCTCCCTTTTGCATGTCCCATTCAGTCCCTCCCAGCCTATTGTTCATGGACTAAAGGACAGAAATGCAGATTCTGCAGCTCTGCTGCAAGAAGAGACACAATTCTATAGACACATGCAGGGAAAGATGAATTTTGGGATAATTTGATGTGGATGTTTGGTGGATTACAAGTGCAGGCTATCATTTGCTTTCACACACAAGAGCACTGGCCCAGCTGTGCTCCCAAAAACCATTTCAGGACAAAAAGAACTGCACCCCTGACGTAGTGAAGTCCTAACAACAAGTTAATATGAAAACATGAGCAGCCACAATTATTAAATTAGCATATGTGAGGAGTACAACAGCCCTCCTAATGGAGTCACTGCATTTAATGACTATCAATTAAACAAACGGAGCCACGAGCACAAACAGGTATTTGCTCTCTGGGTGATGGACACAGGGTGCACACCCTGATGAGACTCCTCTCCTCTGTGCCACACTGGCAATTCTAACAGGGTTAGCAAAGATGCAAAGTGCCAAATGACTTCTGAGGCAAACACGAGCAGCACTTAACTTCTGATCTCCAGGTAATTAAATTTATTAGGAATGCAGACTTGAAGCCTTCTGAAGCCCCTGCAACCCAGTAAAGACCTTCCAATCAGTGCAAGTCAGGCATCCTCATGCCTTCAGATGTCGGGGTCACTGCTACCTTCTGCACTTGTTCTTTCTGGATATTATTTTATAAATAATACATGCAAGTCTAATTCTGCTCAGACTCTGTCAGACAAAACTAGCTAACATTGTTTGCTTTCTAGAAACGTGATTACTGCCTTCCATCAGAAATAAAGCTTTGTGGGAAATCTATTTTTCCTGGTTAAGGAGAGGCTGTGGTGAATACAGAGTCAAGGGGAGCACTCCAAGTACAAAAGAGAAGTGGAAATTATGCAGACAGTGTGAGCAGGGGAGAACGAGGAAGTGCAAAGCAAGCTTCGAATGTGTAGAAAAGTGCTGACACATCTCACTGGTGACGTAAGAAACTATCACCTGCTAACGTTCAGTCCCAAACCTGCCAATGCTTGCATCATTCTGCTGCTTAACCTGCTGTGTTCAAGCTGGTTTTATGCCTAAAAATTATATATATATGTATATATATATAGGCAGAGTCATGAAAGAATTGCAGCAAGAGAAGAAAGGAGCTGCCCTGAATGAACAAGATACTGGTGTTGCCATCTAAGCCTAAAATAAAACTCCAAACTCTACGAGAAAGCTGGAATCTACTCATTTCCATGCTAATTGTCATGGTCCCTGTCCATTCAACTGGGAAGTGAGTGGGGTCTTAAGTCTAGAAGAGAAGGATAAGTCTTGCAGTTTTAACCAGTTGTAGGCAGGTGTTTGAGAAGAAAACTTCTCCTGGAAGGTTTTTCCCTGCACTGTCCCAGGCTGCTCCAAGCCCCAATGTCCAGCCTGGCCTTGGGCACTGCCAGGGATCCAGGGGCAGCCACAGCTGCTCTGGGCACCCTGTGCCAGGGCCTGCCCACCCTCCCAGGGAACAATTCCTGCCCAATATCCCATCCAGCCCTGCCCTCTGGCACTGGGAAGCCATTCCTTATGTCCTGGCACTTCAGGCTCTTGTATATAGTTTCTCTCAAATAATGTGGAGGAGGGTTAAAAATTGTGACTCTTACCTAGTTGTCAATGAATCAAGAACTTGATCCTTAAACAATTGCATCTGGAATTCAGCAGCTTGGTACTCACTTCTCTGCTCGTCATTACATGGTATTTACCAATCAGTACCATCTTACTAGAGAAAATAAATGTGGCAGCTGTAGGTTTCTTAGTGATGGTTATTTACAGATGCCTGACGGTTCCTAGATCTGGCATTCAACCCTTTCATAGTTCACAATCTATCAGAGCCATTGCCTCAATACTGTCAGTGCTAATTTTTGACTTAATCTTCACATTTATTAAGAAAAGGAAAGAAAAAAAGTTAAGAACCCAGAGAAGATACAAGCTATTTTATTTCTAATGTGGTTTTATAGTTCCAGTTTGTATTCTTCAGTGCCTGACATTTTGCAAGTCATATGGTGTGTTTCCTCAGGGAAAGTAAATCAGCTGCTCTCCTGGAGTGCAAGCTTCCTAACACACAAAAAAAGTGCTTTGTTTGAGAGCAAAAGTGCTGTACAGTTGTTATGGCAACTGGATTTTAAAAGGAAGTGCATAGTTTTGAGGGGCATCTGCTTAATTCCCAAACAAATTCTTCACCCCAGCTGCCCTGAGAGGAATGATTTTAAATCAGTCTCCTGCAAGATGCAGAGTGACTTCCAGCTGAGCAGCCCAGCACAGCTCCCACCGGCTCCGTGGAGAGGATGATGCTGGTGTTTGAGCTGGGGAGCTGCTGCCTGCGAGCCCCCCGAGCCCCCTGCCAGCACCGAGGGGCAGCACCCTGCGAGGGCAGCTGAGGCAGGGCTGCCGGGGACAGACAACTTAGCAGCACTCAGCAGAAACAGAACGTCCTCCCTTCCTGGGCAGACACACAAAACCAGCTTCCAGTGCAGGTGTAAAGTCCTTTGGAAACAAGGAAAAAGCACAAATAGAAATCCATCTGGGGGGTGGGGGTGTGTGTGTGACAGGGGCTGGGAGCTGTAGTGCTGCTCGTGGCTGTCACCGTGCTGTCAGAACCTGTCAGAGAAGCTTCGATATGAAGCTGTGAACCAGGAATTGAAAGTTCTTTCATATCTTTAAGAAAGCCTGTAATGCTTGAGTCATCCATAATTGACAACATTGACTTACAGTTGTCTTCACTGTGTGGAGTTTTATGACATTTCGACATTTTACAGATGAAGTTTTGGGGATGTTTTTTCAGGACCATGCAGCACTGGCATATACAACATATTTATCCATAAAGACAAAATTTAAAAAGAAAGATACTGATATTAGTGAAAACTTGTGCCAGGACTAATGGCTTTGTATAGAAAAAATGTCATCCAGGGAGTCAGAACTACAGCTAAAGAGCCAAGATTCCCAGACTTCCAAGGAATACCCAGATTTACTCAGGAGTTCTTTCAAAGGGGCATTTACCATCAAGCACGGACTGGGGAAAAATATAACAGACAAAGTAACTGAACATGCCAAGAATCACACATTATTTTAAATTCAAAATAATTAAGTAACTTCTGAAAGCTATTAGTGAACAAGATCAAAAAATACAAATCCTCCCGTATCTTATTAAAATATAAATGGCTTAAGAAAAGTAAAATACTGAATCACAACAATCAGAAGCAGAAAAACAAAATCTGGAATCAGCAAGAACAAGTTCAAAATAGAAGGCCTTGGAAGATGGATTAAATTATAGTCGCTAAAACAACACTTTCTTCTCACCTGGTATTGTAAGTGCAGGCCTTGTGTTTTGCACTCAAAAATCTGAAAGCCCCACCAAATGTACCAGTACTACAGCAAAGCTCTGGGGTTTGTGCTGGTAAAAATGAGAGAGATCCAACAGGTGAGAATAAACCCCGTGGAAATCACTTTGGTGGCTGCTCCCTTCCCTCTTCACTCCTTTTCAAGGCTTTCTGTTTTCAAGGCTGCTGTGAAAGATGGGCATCAGAGCTGGCTGTTTGTACCCATAGACAATGGGCATCTTTAAAACTCTCTAAACTCTGGGTAGTCTATAAATACTGCCAGCCCTCTGCACCTGCACTGGCCCCAGCCGGATTTAGAGGAGGAGGAATTGTTCGTTCACAGATGCATCTTAACATTAAAGCCCATTTCATTTACATGACCCTGGAGCCTTGTCCAGACAAGCTCACTTGAGCTTTACCCAGATGGTGCCCATTTGCTCGGGCATCATTTATTACAATTCCCTGAGGTCAGGGCAGGCAGCCAGCTGGCACAGGCTCCCAGACTTGTGCTGGGGAGCTTGCACGTCTTCATCACTGCATGGTAAACACTGCAGTGACAGTTCTAAACCTGCCAATGTTTGCATCATTCTGCTGCTTAACCTGCTGTGTTCAAGCTGGTTTTATGCCTGAAAATTATATATATATATACACATATATAGTATATGTATATATAGGCAGAGTCGTGAAAGAATTGCAGCAAGAGCAGAAAGGAGCTGCCCTGAATTAGCAGGACACTGGCGTTGCCATCTAAGCCTAAAGTAAAACTCCAAACTCTAAGAGAAACTAGTGCAGGATAAAAATAAAAATATCAGGTGAGGTCAACAATATGAAGAAATAATCAAGTTTTTTTGGCAGATTCTTTTCTAACAACCTAAGCAGATTAATGTGAAGATTTTTCATTTTCAAATATTCTACCATGGCAGCCTTAGCAAACAGATGAATGAAAGCTACATGCAAGAGTTTTTCTTTAAAATGTCTCAGGGTTTAATATTCTATGCCTTAGCATATAAGGAGGAAGACCAGGCAGTGCTAAAACATGAAATGAATACATTGAAAGCTGGAAATTTTTTACCTGTGTGTAACTGCAACTGATTATTTCATCTCCTGCAACACACAATATAAAAGTCTTGTATATCCCTACAAGACTTTTATAGATCACATTTATTAAACATGCTAAGTTCGCTGTTGCCACACAACTGTTTTATTATCACGGTATTTTCTTTAAGATAATACCTGCTATCAAATGCAGCCCACTGAGCTATGTCCATATCTAAAATAAAAATAATAATAAATAAATAAAAATACCCCCTTTAAAACCAATCTAAAGCCAGTGTGAATATTATACAAGGCAAACATAAAAAATACCTGGCAGTTTGTAATGCCCTGCTGGGGAATGTCAAAGTCAAAATTTACCCACAGCAGGGCAGGGATGGTGAAGGGTCCAGTTTATGGCATCAAACAATAGGGAATAAATCTGTATTACCCAGGCAGCAGGCAGTGCATCCCCAAGTATGGAGCACCAAAAGAAACACAACCTCTTCTATTCCATCAACATTAATGATACCAGTAACAAAAGCATTTATCTTTTTCCCAGTTTGCTAATTTTCAAGTCTCTAAAGTATTAAGCCATTAAATTTTTCCATGGATCTAATAGACAACAGCTCACTTATTTTGAGACAGCTTCTGAGTTTTTAGAAGTGTATAATTTCATACTCAAGGAGAGCATACAACAAGGCTTAGGATTTTCTATGAAAGTCCAACCTTTCTAGTTAAAAATGGAGAGTTTGAGATCTCGCTTCTCATTTCCCAGGGAAGCAACTCCATCTCTAAGTCTACATCCAGAGTTTTACTAAACACAAAGTACTTGACTAAACAAGGTTTCCCATCACTTCCACAGATAAATGACATCCCAAATCAGAGCCCTGGCTTTAAACTTCAGCAAAGAGGAGGCCACGAAGCACCTGCCTCACAGAGAACAGAACACAGCTCCCACAGGGGACAGGTGCACCACATCTCTGCCAAATTGCACTGGAGAATCACCTGGAGATGGTTTCTCCTCAGCAGAGCTGGAACCTGGAGCAGTTTCTCCTGGAAAAGTGGAGAGCTGCCTGCAGCAAAGTGCCACAGGTGCTGTATGGGCTCAGCCCCATCAGGGCAGGGGATGGTTACAAGCAGGGCAGGCTCAGCTGCTCTGTGTCAGCCCGGGCTGATTGGTGTGAGGGTGGGAGGGGAAGCTGCTCCCTTCCCTGGGTGCTATTTAAAACAGCTCGGAAAAGGGGAGCAAAAACTCCTTCTGGTCTTGTCGTGTAGTGGTGGCTCACGTGGAGCAGAGTTACCTTGCAGCTCTGCCTGGAACCTTTTGGAAGACACACGCTGGTGGGGACGTGTGGCATCTCAGCACCTCGTCCTGGGACCCCCTGTCCGGCCGCCAGGTGAGGCAGCGGTGCTGGCAGAGGGATGGGCAAGCTTGGGCTGGGTCCAGTTTGGGAAGCTGCGGTCAGAGGGGAGGTGTGCTGTGCTTTGCTCCTTCCCTGCAAGGGGCCAGTGACACGGGCTGGGGTTCCCTTGGCTGGCGGTTTTGGGGGAGGGGGTGGTGAATTCCGTGGGAAATCCTGACTGTGCCAGCGCTGGCCCTGCCGTGTCCTTGTCCCCGGTAACACCACGTTCCCAGCCTTGGGAGAAGCACTGCTGTAGTGTTCCAAGGGCTGAGCTGGAGAGGCTGTGCTCCCAAGTGATTTCTCCACGTCTTTAGGTGTATGTAAGGTAGCTCGCACTGTGTTTTAGTTGACTGCACATGTTAAAGTTGATCTGTGTGCTTTGGGCAGGTGTGCAAGTGCTGAAGCTGGCATTTGTTACAGATAAAGCTACTGGTCCAGTCCTTTGTTTTTTCCTTTGCTATCTACTGAAGTCATGTTGGTTTCTGTCAAGTTAGCGACTGTTAAAGTTAAGTATGTGTTTAAATCCTGCACTGGACCCACAGAATTGTTAATGAATTGCTTTTCTGAGTTGGTGATGTGTTTTTCAGCAGCTTTTCACTTGGCCTATCAATGTAAATACTTGGTACCTCTCTTTCATCAGTATAAGGAGGAAAATATTTTTTGCAGCTATTGAAACATACAGAATTCTGCGGTTTTTTTTGGCTTCTTGCCCATAAATGTGCCTTAAGGATACATGGAACTGGCCAGCTGCAATCCTTCTTTTTCTCCATCCACTCTGAGGATGTTGGGCAATGCTTCCCCATGTTGGTTTTTTTTCTTACACCTGTTTAGAAACTTTGGATTTCTCTTTCCCTTCAGCTATCGTGGCATTTACTCAGTATCTGGATTCTTGTACCCAGTGAGTCTCAGAGCAATACACGTGTTCAGTATCTCAAGCAGTCCCTGTTTCCACAAACTACAAATTGATTTTCCTTCTCTCAGGTTTTTTTCCTGAGTTGTCTTGACCCCACCTGTCCCACAAGCAAAGCTTCTTGATAATAGCAAGGACCTGATGGGCTTCTAATCTAATCTTTGCTGATAAGTCCTTTAGTATTAGTGGAGTTTTTTGGTTGGTTGGTTTTGTGTTTTGTTGGGTTTTGTTTGGGGCTTTTTTTCCCTCCCCTCTTTCCTTTCTTGAGTTTCTGCTGCAGCAAAAAGTCTCTCTTGATGAATTTATTTCTTGTGGGGAGGTTGGTTTCTTAATATTGCGTCATACCAATATATATATGTGCTATAACCTTCCTGTTGCTTTTAATTAATTTATAATTAATTGCAATTTTGGCTTGTGTTTGTTGCCTGTTGTGAGTTTTTGTAAACTTTTCCTTGTGGGTTTCTAGGTTATAGAATGTGCCCTCAGCACTGGGTCTGTGATCCTGGCAATCCTGTACAAAACACAAAGGCAGTCCTTGGAGAATCCATTCGAGGGGACATTTTTAAGAGAAATTTGACCCCATGAAGTGGCTATAGAGAGAAAAACACAAAGTTTTTTTTTTAAAATGCTACCCACAAAAAGCCCCTTGTTTATGGTTTATAATAGTAGTATACTTCTAAGTTGTTGTCAGTTATGTGTAAGTGGGGAAAACTAATTGGGTTTGTTACTTTAGTTCAAAACACATCACACATGGATTGATAATTAGTTTGTGACCTCAGATAATAAATTCAATACATTAGCAGCTCTCCCATGAGCATTATCTTTTGAAGGTTAGGACTGCAGAATGTACATCTTTTAACAAGTATTTGCCAAACAGTTTAAGTAAATAATGAAATACCACAGACTGAATATCACTTATTTTGACGCCTAACCATTCACTCCTTTCCTTGAGAGGTTATGAAGCATTAATTAACATTTTTATTGCTAGTGGAGTACTGTAAAGGAAAACTTTTTTAATACAATTGATAAAGGGCCAATACCTTCATTATAATTTAAGGATGGGGAGCAGTTCTAGGCACTCCTTTCATCTTTGCCTGCTGATGTCTTACCTGTGAGGGGGTGGATGTGTTTGCTGGGCTTTTGGCAGTATTTTTATGTATGAATGTGTTTCGGTGAAGCTGAAACAAACACACAGGTCTCCTGAAAACTTGTTTTCCTTGAACACTTGAGCTTTTTGTTTTTTTTAGCTTAATAATTTCCTTTTTTTATCGCTGCATTCCTGGGGTTTTACTTCTGATAGCGGTGTAAGTGCTTTTGTAACATCGATGGAAGGGTTTCATATTATTTCTAGTGACACAGAACAGCCCCAGAGGAGTCATTACCATCACATTGCAGGCGCTGGAGCTGTTTCAGTGTCACTGAAGTGTCTCTCAGACTTCCATCCGTGTGCTAACAGCCCCAGAGGAGTCATTCTGTGTCACTCGGAGAGCCTGAGCGCTTATGATGTCAGTGGAAGTGTGATTTTAATGCCTGGCTATGTGCTCGTGAGAAATTCCATACCCGTGATGAATTACGGGGTTTACCTTTAGTACGTTATTGTGGCTGCTTGGTGTGAGGTTTGAACCTAAGCCTTAAAAAGAGAGGAATCTGCAGCCTCTGGGGTTTGTGTTCTGGCAGCTGGAAAGGTGAAATTATTCAGGGGTTTGCACCTTTTCCTGCACCATGTAGTGCCAAGGTGTTGTAAAGCTGCACTGTGGTGGATGCAATCGAGCAGCAACCGCTGTTCTTGCTGCACTACACCAATGGGGAAAGCAGCAGTCCTGACTCAAAGGCATCTTGGACAAACCAGAAAATTGTTTTTATGGTAAAATATTTGTAGGCTGCTTTCATACGATGAAAGGCAGGTGGATAATTAATGCAAGTTTTGGGGCTTTTACAAGGAAATTGTAATCTCTTTTTACAAAATCTTTAAATACATGAATTATTGTTATTTTTACTTAAATGCACTTTTTATTCTCTGCACTAATCTACATGGACTCTTAGAAGCTTTACTTGTTGACTACATATTTTTTTCTTTTTATTTCACCTTTTGCAAATGTTATTGTCTTAATCATTGGTTATAATGAGCCTTACAGGCACTACTGAAAAATGTATCCCAACATCACAGGCTGAAAACATTTTTCTTCAATGTTTCAAATACAACACTTTGTTAATGCACTTCAAGGTTAATTGCTTTTTATGCCCTATTAAAGGGAGTGAGATGTGTTTTTTACATAGAGAGCAATATACATTTTTCATTTTGTTATTTTTAAAATAATACATGGTAAAGCAGTAAGGTATCAATGATTGTAGGATTATACATTAGCTACTTGTGCCAAGCCACAGTTCCTTCAGTTCACCAAAGTAACCTACTTCAGGTAGTTTTAGGTGTTAGTAATCAATAAAAAGAACATTTCCTTTTGGCTTTTCGAGCCCTAATTTCTTAGTTTAGAAGTAAACCCCAACCCAGGGATTGTGTTTTTCATTGAACCAGTAATTCTGGATTGTGGAGGAAGGCAAGCTATGTGCTTCCATATGTGTTCCTACAGCACAATGCACAGCTGGGTGTGTCATTAAAAAATACACGTAATGACATATATTCTAAAATAATGGCATGTCCTTTAATGGTGAAATTTTATTTGCATTCAATACCTCATCATGTTTTTTTCCTGACAAACAAACTTTGTATGCAATGCAAACACAGCTTCAGGAGGAAGAGCATTTTATGTTTTGGTGAATAACAATTGTAGCATTTGCTGGTCAATGCTTGAAAAATTCACAGCATTTCTTTACCTCAATGTGTTTTTGTTTTTACATTCATTTTTGTATCAATGTCTACATTAAAATGGCATTTTTCCTCACTGCTGGAAGGAGTGAGGGTGGTGTTTAATTTCTTCATGTTGCCTCATCATCATTCCTCTATACCTGCCCTAATTGATCAGGTGTATTAGGCTTTCCAAATTGTTAGTGCAACACCAGGTAAATTCTCTCATTCTCTTTGCACTTCAGGCTTCAGTTCCTTTGCAGGACAAATAGGCAAAATACTGCTCTTTGCTCCTGCTCTCAGAAATCCTGAGGTGGGAATATCCAAACTGACCAAGATTCTTCCTATGGGAAGACCCTGACTCTGTGCTGTCCCCCAGATCCTGTTCATAGTTTGTACAAAGTCTTGCTTCACATGACTTTTGTTTTTACTACTACAAATTTGTGTGTTTTGCTGGAATATTTGTGATACAAGAAGTAAATTCTGATGGTGCATAAACTACAGTGATGCTGCAGTCTGCAGATGGAGATGGTTAGAAGTCTCTATTTTAAAAATAGACATTAAAAGAAATTAAACAAATTCTTGGGTAGGTAGAGACTAAATGACTGTTTCCTCAGACTTGAACACAAGAGCACATTTTAGAAACTGAGAAGGTCTAGTGGAGATGGCCCTGCAGTAGCTCAAGGCAAGACCTGCCTCTGGTGAACATAATAACCTTACATACAGTGACAATAGGACATTATAAGTTGGTGTGAATATATAAATATACCATATCTTGTATGTACTAAGACTTCAAGTAATTCAGTATCTACAGAAATATCCCTTTACCCATGTTCCACTTTATTTCAAAGGCCGTGGCTTATAAACTACAGGTGGTCAGAGGTGATTTGGAGAGGAATTAATTCTACTTCTAGGATGTTAATGGCTCTCTCTATTAAGTATTACAGAATTGTTTGGTTTTAACTTGGTTTCATGTTTTGACTAACCAAAGAATCAAGTCTCTAAAGTGTATTTTGACTGGCTAACAACATATTACCTAAATAAGACAATACATGCTTTCGATAACATCTGGCTGTGTGATTCCTTCTGATGCTCTCATCTTGGTGGAGGGACTCAGTTCAATGTTTATTTCTGCATGTGCAGTGTCATTTACTTACCACAAGAGTTCTACCTTAATTTTTGGGGCTTCCTTTTTGTAGGAAGGAACAGAGGTACAAACAAAACTTTCCTTTTTTCAGTCACTTTATCATTTGTTTCTGTTATTGCTGCAGAGACTCTCACAGTTGAAACTATGCAATGTAAAAGTTAAAATAATTGTTAGTACGCATAAAGGATGTTGTTTTCCTCACACCTTGTGCCATCCCCTTAAGGGTTTCCTAGATTTTGATGTTGGCATTTCCCCTTTGGATCCTTAAGCTGTAAACTCTCATATCTGAACCATATTACCCTTGCATACCCTTTTGATTTTGTGTTGTGTTTGTACCTTCTTATGACAGACTCAGCTGTGCAGTTTTCCCAAACTTGGGAGTGTGTTACTTGAAATATGAAATATGGGACTTAAATTGAATGACCTTAACCCCCTAAGAGGAGTAGGAGTCATATAAGAAAAGAAAACAAAAAGTTAAATTCTTCTCACCATCTTCTGAATCAAGTGTTCAGAAGCCTTTTGGTTATACTTTGCTGAGGATTAAGTCCTGTGTCACAGCAACTCTGCACCCACATGCTGCTGGTCACTGGGCTCTGGGACTTACCAGGCACGGCAGCAGATTGCTGGCTGCCACCGCTGGCAAAGGGGAAATGCCACTCTTTTCTAAAGTGTCAGAAGGGAAGAAAGAGATTTTAAGTGAGTTTGAACCGGGGCCACGAGTGCCTGAAAATTACCAGAGCACTTCTTCAAAGGGGTAGAATTGGGGAAAACAGTGTCCAAGTAAGTAATAGCAAGATAAATGCTTTTATGTTGCTTTTTATAATGACCTTGCTGTGCTACCAGCGAGAGACCGAACATAACCTCTGCCCTGACTGTTTTTCAGTTTCATTAGGTGGTAGCAGTGTCTGGCAGTTTGTCTCAAATGTACACAGGGCCATCGTGACTGCAAACTTCCTCATCCTTTCACTGAGCATAGGAACACATGTGGAAGTTGAAATGGTGGTTCTGTGCTATTCCTTTTCCATGCTGTTTTGACACTTGTAAATCAATTAGTGAGATTCTGCATCCAGGGTCTTACAGGCTTCTCTCTTCATCTTCTTCTGGGGCTTGAACAAAATAGCTTCAAGTTCTTTTGGGGGACTTCTATCTGTGTTTTATTTTTTCTTCTGAGAAGTATTTTGAAACCTCTCCTGGTTTAGCTGTGACATATTTCCCCAGTGCTATTTACTGATAGCCCCAGGGGCAGCAAGTACAGGTGGTGTTAAACATTGTTTTAGTGCTGATTACAATCCTAGCAAGTGGCTGCTGTGGCTACTTGTTTGGGGTGTGTTTTGCTCTGGAACCCTTTGATATAAAGAAATAGGACTTAAAATAAAAATGTGCTGCAGTTCCTTTAAAAAGAAATAGACCTTAGTTTGTATATTTGTGAATTTTATGTGGACATTCAGACCATTCTTAATAGACAGCCAGCATAAATCTTTAAGAGAATAGGGCCTGGTAGACAGACAAGTGACCACTAAGGATGATATTCACCGAAAGTTTTTGAATGTGTTAAATAAAAGTGTTATGGGAATGTAACCCAATTAACAATAAAACAAAACAAAGTAGTTATCCACCTAAGTTCTCTTCTTCCCTACCCTCTCTTCTCGAGTTTGCATCTGCTTCTAAGAACATGTAGGACTTTGCTCTGTTGAATATCAGTTCTTTCCTTGAGTACTTGGGGGTGGAAAAATCTGCATTGGCTCTGAACTAGACATGAAACAGTTGTCCAGAGTGTGCTGTCCTGGTAAGGTCCCCCTGCTCATTCCTCACTGCAGCTGTTTCAGTGCTTTCACTGTCCCAATTCTGTGCTCACTGTGGTGCTACTTCCATCTCTCTCCTCCCTTTTCAAAACTAACTTGTTGCAATGGTAATTTTTTATGTACGTGAGCCTCAGATGGGCCTGAAGTCCCCCAGTGTCTCATTCTGTGCACCCAGCTGTGGGGGAATGGGGGCTACGGTCAGTTTGTCACATCCCTGCTGCTCCTTCCTCATGGAGAGGAGACCTTTCTCTGCCCCAGCAGCAGACAGTCCTCCAGGAACTTCTCCAGAGTCCTTCCTGTGGGCTGCAGGACCCTTTGCCATGGAGTGCAGCCCTTCAGGACCAGGCTGCCCCAGCATGGGTCACCCCTGGGCTCACAGGTCCTGCCAGCAAACCTGCCCCACTGTGGGCTCATCTCTCTGTGGGTCTGCAGGTCCTGCCAGGAGCTGCTCCAGTATGGAATTCCCGTGAGGTCACAGCCTCCTTCAGACACCCCCTGCTCCAGTGTGGGGCCCTCCAGGGGCTGCAGGGGCATCTCTGGTCCCTCCTGACCCCCAGGGGCTGCAGGGGCATCTCTGGTCCCTCCTGACCCCCAGGGGCTGCAGGGGCATCTCTGGTCCCTCCTGACCCCCAGGGGCTGCAGGGGCACAGCTGCCTCTCCCTGGGCAGCTCCCCGGGCTCAGGGGAGCCTCAGCTCCAGCACCTGGAGCAGCTCCTGCCCCTCCTGCCCTGCCCTGGGGGTTGCAGAGCTCCTCCTCTCACACGTTCTCACTTCTGCAGTGTTCTCCTCCTTCTTAAATGTCACCCAGAGGTGCTGTCACTGTTGCTGATGGGCCCAGCCTTGTGTGTCCTGGAGCCACCTGGGACCATCTCTGCAAGACCTGGGGGAGGCTTCCAGCAGCTTCTCAGGGAAGAAATCCCCCCCAGCACCTTCCCACACAACCCCAGTACAACGCTGTCAGACTGTCAGTGTGCAAACTCTTATTCTCAGGGTTAGGGATTACTCATTTCAGGGAGATGCAATTTTGAGTGATCTCTGCCTCAAGTATTTATTCCTTGCTTTTACAGTAACGCTGAAAGTGATATTTCAATTTTTAGAGAGCACCGCAGAAGTGCTGGATGTTTGCAGGTGTAAGGATTGGTGCATTTTGGGATTTCCCATTTAGTGGCTCCTATTAGGGGACTGCAGCAGCCTGGCCTCACTGGGCACCAATTGCATTTGTGCTTAAAGGCAACAATAAAGGCAGAGGTGGCAAACAAAGCGCTGCAGAGTGACCTTGCAGAGGGCTGCCCGAGGCCCCGTGCTGTGGCACCGACATCATTAACTGTGCCTGGGCCCTGAGATCATCAGGCTTTAGAGGAACGTCTCGCAGGGGGCACCTTATGGCTGTCAGTTCTTCACGCCCTCAGTACCGTGCTCTGTGTGCTGGATTGTGTGAGAACAAGGAAGAGCCACCTTGAGGCGTATCAGCCTGTCTGGCTGGAGGTATTCAAGATCTTGACAGACTAAAGCAGTGTATTAAGAGCTTTTCACTCTGATGATCCTCTTAAAAATGAGACTTCGGAACATCTAGTGCATAGCATGATTCATCTGAAACATCAAATAACATATGTTCTTAGCCTTTGATGGCAGTCTTAATGTTATGCTCCAGCTGAAAAGTAAAATTAGTCATAAGTGTTAAAAATGCCAAATTTCTCTGCAATATTTTTGCATGTGCATCTTGTGAAGAGGTTGATTTCTGTAATCAGTCATTGAAGCAGTGAATTGATGCCTGAGTGAAGTAATTTTTAGGATAAAATATAAAAACCCCACCCAAATTATAAGCTTGTTTTTCATGCTGAAAATTAATTGAATTAAATAATCCTTTATAATGTCTGTGTCTGAGGTCTGTTCTACTGCAGGTCCTGTCCCTTGACAGTGAAACATTTACTTGTCCTTAGCACCATCTTGTGAATCCCTGGCAGAGTAAACCCTCCCCAGGACAGCATGTTCTTGAGGATACTTTTTTGAGAGGTCAAGTTGACTTCCCAGAATCTCAAACTTCATTTTTCCTTCTCCTCAAGTATAGAATATCCTAAATTGGAAGGGACCCACAAGGATCAGCCAGCCCAACTCCTGGCCCAGCACAGACACCTCAACAATCCCACCCTGTGCAGGGCCAGGGAGCAGTGTCCAAATTCCCTGCCTGGGAAACCCAGTAGGATACCATGTTTGTGATTTTTAAGGGAATGTTAACATATGATTGATGATGTTCCCAGAAGAAATCTAAGTACTTGATCTCCTTCTTCCATAATACCACTTGCCCAAATAATCTCGCAGACTGATAACTGAGTGTTTTGCATTTGGCAACACAGAGATGATATTGTGTGATTTTTGTCAAGCTGGTGTAACAGAAGTGCCTTCAGTCTGATGGTCACAGACTGCTCCTGCCTGTCAGACAAGAGCTTGGATAAGTTACCACCTGTTTTGTGAAGGTATTTCTTCATTGCTTAGAACATAAACACACTGAAAATCCCTTGATTCAAAGGTGCCTTGCCTCCTGCTCTTGTCCTTTAGACAATGCCAGTTGTAAAACACAATTGCAATGCAAGAAATTTATTCACTGCAAGTAGTGTTGATCTCGCAGTTTCTGATTTTAGGCAGAGTTATGAAGAATGAAATGCTAAAAACTGTAATTGTTTCATAAAGTAGCAGTAAGGGAAACACAGGAGGACTTGATCCAAAAACTAAAAAAGAGAAAAACAATATCTTATTTGTGTGTGACATTTCATTCAAAACTTTTACTTACAGTTATTCACATTTTATTCATTACTGTTGTAATTCTCTGTTCCAAACAAAGATATCAGCCTTTATCCCATGTCTTTTATTAGAAGACCCTAATTCACTGGTGGTTTGAGAGAGAAATGTTTAGATGTCATTAAGGGCATGGAGCAGATTATAGATTATCAGAAAAGAAATGTGGCTTGTAGCAAAAATTAAATTAGGGACAGTAAAAGCTTGTGAAGGGCACCTCAGTATTGAACTTTGTTTTGTATATGATGTGGGTTTAGATGTATTTATGTTCAAATTAGGATTTTGTTGGTACAATTTGAATGACCAGATTTAGATTCAGGCCAGCATCAGTTACAAATCTGCTCTGTTTGCATTTGTTGTCTCAGTGGAGATCTTACAGACCAGGTCTTGTAGTCCTGTGAAATCTAGATCTTTTGACAGATTTGCTCTCAAATTACCTGATGTATTTCATGCATCCTGGAGGAATACCTTTAAAAAGAGATCCACATTGTGCTTTCTGTCCCTGCAGTAGTAATGAGCTGCCAATTTAGCTTTGAAGAGTTCTTTGTTTTTATTTTCACAAGCAATTTTCTCTCTGTGGAAAAAAACAGTTTTAATATTATGCTCTGAAGAAACTCTGGGCTTGAAATAGGCTGTTGAAGGTTATCTGGTGTTCTGTATCTGCAACAAAATATCTGAAGGGGCACACTCATGACCTGAATATTGTAAAGGAACGTGCTGGGTTTAAAGCATCTGGTTAAGTGCTAAATGCATATTTGTCTTGCCAATCATATGGGTTTGGGCCCTGAAAGGCAACTGGTGCAAAGATTCTATGATAATTGTTGGCAAATATTTTGAATTTACATATGGGTGTTCCAAAAAATAACAGCTGCAGCAGATTGGGGTTTGGAAGCATTTAATAACTATGATAAAAGAAGCCCATCTGAAAACAAACCATGGCCTGCAGGTGTCTGTAGTTCTGTTGTCTGGCTTGAGACAACAATCTCTTGTAAACAGGAATTTTGTTGTTTCTGGCTCTCATCCTTAGCTTTGTACCCACAACAGTAGTAGAGGAATGTTTGAGTGTAAATATTTGTAAATTTTGTAATTAATCATGTGATAACCGAAGACAAGGGAAGCAAAACTGATTCTGTTGGCTTGAATTAATTATGATTTCACCTAAAGCAGAATTTCCACCAGCTGTTTAATGCTATATAGCTCATGCCTGTGCAATTGGCCATTTCTTACCTTTAAATATGAGTAGAAAAAATCGTAAAAGATACTGGGCAATTAGCATGAATTTCATATCTCAGCATTTAGTGGCATGCCAAGATAGTATGGGCACTGTGCTTAAAAAAAAAAATCAGTAAATCATGATAGGTGATGGCAGGGCTCCTTGTAAAACTTGCCTCTTCATTAGAATATTGGGTATATTTCATTGCTTTTTATGCATTCTTGAGGGGTTTTATCTGACAAATCTTACAGGGGAAACCAAATTTAGTTCAATGTTCAACTCCTGTGTGTGTAGTTATCACTTGAGGTCACAGTGCTTCCATTCAGGCAGCAGTTGATTCAATTCAGATTTTATTTCTGACTTGAGTGTGTTTGCTGTGATGGGATATATTAAAGACTGTGGAGTGTTCATATTTTTTATCATTTAATGGATGTGCTCTTAGCTGTAGTAAGAAGCGAAAATAGGAGACTCTTACTGCTGGCACCCACGTGTGCAAATGTGCTCAGGGGCACATTGGCTTCATTTTTAACCATGAGCTGGTGCCCTTTGAGCAAACCTGGAAATTTATAGCCCAGCCTAGTCTTGTTAGGGTCAAGATATTAACAAAAAGAGAAGTAATTGTCCATATTTCTACTAAATATATTTGACCTATAATGCTGGAAATAAAGGTTACACCGTTAAATCACTCATTTCTGTGTTCTTATGGTATTTGCTTTGTTTTCCCTTAAAAGGAATAAGTCCAGATTTTTACAACATCTGGTATATTTATAGCAATTAGTTCTGGACAGGTTGCACTGCTGTCATTCTAAATTGCAAAGTCCAAACACACACAGATTTGGACTAGAAATAATTTAGTCAATGAGTAAGTAGTTTGTCTTACTCACTTGGATTGGAAAGCTATCAAACCTGACAGGTGTGACTATTTTGATGCTGTTTGATTAAAACTGAGCTTTTTATAAGCGCTGAAGCTTTTAAGTAAGTATGAATATGAAGCAGTTGATGTAACTACTGTTCAGTAAGGTTGCTTTCTTTGAATAGAATATATACCAATATGGAGGCATTGGTCATAAAAGAATTCAGAATAAAACACTTTTATAAAATAAAATTTACTTGTAAAATGGGTGTTCTTGTTAAATAAATGGACCAATTATAATAATGAAGGTTACTCTGGTAGAAAAAAGGTGATTTATTTTTCAAATTATCTTATAGACATAATGGTCACTGTCAATGTCATTCTGCTGTTAGGTCACTTGGACAACTTTTACTTTCAACTCTAATAATATTGAAAAACATTTACAGAACCTACCTTAGTGTATTTCATATGCCATAAATAAGTACTTAGCATATTAATTGTCTCAAATTGCTTATTTTTGGCATGGATTTTGACAGCAAAGACAATGACTTGTGCCAAACCCACTGTATTATGTCCACACAGGGATCAGTAACTGCTCAATCACAGACTTAGAAAAAACTTCAGTAACAGAGAAATACTTCTCAGCTATGGAAATCTCAGTGTTTCCAGTGAAGCTGCTGAAGTTTTCTAGTATGGGAAGGCTAATTTGTAGTTTAAGGTGTGTTATATTGGTAACAGTAAAGCATGTTACGCACACAAATATATAATCACAGAATCCCAGGAGGTTTGGCTTGGAGGGGACTCTAAAGCCCATCCAGTGCCCCCCCTGCCATGGGCAGGGACACCTCCCACTGTCCCAGGCTGCTCCAAGCCCCAATGTCCAGCCTGGCCTTGGGCACTGCCAGGGATCCAGGGGCAGCCCCAGCTGCTCTGGGCACCCTGTGCCAGGGCCTGCCCACCCTCCCAGGGAACAATTCCTTCCCAATATCCCATCCAGCCCTGCCCTCTGGCACTGGGAAGCCATTCCCTGTGGCCTGGCCCTCCAGCCCTTGGCAATTGTCTCTCTCCATCTTTCCTGCAGCTCCTTCAGGCCCTGCAAGGCCGCACTGAGCTCCCCCCAAAGCTTCTCCTCTCCAGGCTGAACAATCGCAGCTCTCGCAGCCTTTCCTGCCAGCAGAGCTGCTCCATCCCTCTGATCAACCTCACGATGTGTGGTATAGAAATATATGAAATATTACTTGACTTTTTTGGTGACAGCATCACTCAAGAAGGGAATCCCAAGGAACACCTGCATCCTGCCCATCTGTGTAGGTGCACAAACCTGGGCATCTCTTCAGCAGTGGAAAACATAAGGCTTGAAATCCATATGAGACTTTGGAGTTGCCCTTTTCCTCTAGCTGATCAGGAAAGTTTGCTTGCTCAAGTACCAAATAAAAGACAAGAAAAGTGTGCATTGGGGAAAAATACTTTAAATAGATTCCTAAAAGGGGAAAAAAAAAGTCTTTGTGAAATTCTCCCCCATTTTTCAGCGATTATTTACTGTATCTCTTGTGCAATGTATATTTTAAGGTTTTTTTTTTATTATTATTTAAATGTTCAGTAAAGTATTTAATTGGATGTCTCCACTAATCAGTGGTTTGCTTTTGGCTAGGAAAGATTTCATGTGCTCAGATAATGTTCTTCCTTATCTTGAACAGTCTGATTAGGTAGTTTTATGTCACTGCGTGCATTAAACCTGAGACTGGCTGCTGAGTTGTGGACATGAGGGCTACACAGCACATGTGTTCAAATCAAAAATGTGAAGTGTGGAAAAAAACCCGGCAGCATAAACTAGTCAGGAGTGCTTCAGCAAGTGAACAGCTCCTGTGTGAACAGGTGTTTGCAGCTGGTCAGGAAGGGAGATAAATGGTAAAGCCAAGTGTGCTTGAAAGCTTTCCTCTGCCAATCCCTCGACAAAGGCAGCCTGTGTGTGTGACCTCTTCATGTCTGGTTTTCACAGCAAACCCACAGAGACACAGAAACGGGGTGGCAGTGCAGGGCTGGAATGCCTGGAGGTGTTTCCCTCTGAATGGTGATTTGTTTGAAATTTCACTCTGCGTGTGGGACCTAGGCAGGCTCAGAGCAGAGAAAAGGAATCATTTATGATGTGTGATAACAACGTATCTCAACACTTGTGTTCTCATTGCTTTTCCGCCCTATTTTTAATAGGGGAATTTAAGAATTGTGCAGTTCTTCTCTGTTTCAAAGCAGATTAGCAGAAATGGAGTCAGTGGAACTATTTTCAGCCACCATGTGTCTGTCCCAGAGGTAGAAATAGGCCATATTTTTAGGTAGAATTTTGAGTATAAATATGAATCTGCTGTGCTGAGTAGCAAAGATGTTCAAGGAAACTCTGTCTGTTGTTGATACCATAATTTTGGAATATATAACAGCAGTTTAGCAGCAGAAGAAATGGGTAAAGATATGGCCCCTGTGGATTTCTGATGTTACTCCACAATAGTTTTTCATTACTTGAGGTAATTGGAGTAACTCTTTTTGCCAGTATGGTTCTACACCAAAATATCTCATTGGCCTACAGACTGAAAGATGGAACAGTTTGCATTTTGCAGTGTTAAAATTATTACATAAAAAAAGTTTTATCCATAACTGAGAAGTTTGGTTTGAGACACTCAACTTTCAAGGTTTCTGTCTCAGGTTGCTTTTTACACTCAAGTTCCAATATTAATCTATGTAATTACTTGATTTGTGAGCTTTCAGCTGAATGATATTTGCAGGCAGTGGAAATTGGCTTTGTTTTGTACAAGTCAGAGTTGCTCCAGGTTAGCTGAGAATGTTGGCCTGCAAAACTTTTAGTTCCTGCCTTGAAGCCTTGAGAATTTTCCATCTTAGAAGAGATGAGCTTCTACAGGAAGTCAGCCAGGAGATGCCAGAACTTTAAAACAGTGTTTTATAAAAGATACTAAATTAATGTATACTTTTGGATTGAATTTTTCTGATTAATGTACTGGTCTTTAAATCACCACAAGTTTTTATATAAATGCTTTCAAATGCAAATTAGTGTAAGCAAGTGGGAGAATATGTGCAGAGAACACTAAAAAAAGGCAGCTATGCACTGTATAGGGTCTCCTGTGAGAAAGAGCTGCTGGGAGGAGGATAATCCTTCCAAGGAAATCCCTAATGAGCCATATTTTGTCCAGCTGGATGTTACCTCTCTCTGTGGATGCACATATATGAAATGATTTTCACTACTGTTCCTAGGATGCATAGAACCTGATGTGTGTAAAATCCTTCCTTAATGCTCAGAGGTGGAAATTTATAGTTCCATTTGATGTTTAGGTAAGATGCTTGCTCTATCAAATATGGTGATTAGTCCCTCTTGAATATAAGAGAGGGATTTCTGGCAGCAGAATTCTGTTTGACTGTAAAGCCTTGGAGGCTGGAAAAAAATCCTTCATACAAAAAATGTCTCTATATAGTTGCTCATCCACCAGATTCTAAAAAGAACCTCTAAGCTGTCAAGAAGTACAATGTGATAAAAGCAGGAATGATGAAAAGGAAATGGCACCTTGTAGCTGACCGTATAAAAGCATAAATTCCTCCCGGGACTTCTGCATATAAAAGATAGGTTTCACTACTTTCCTAAGAACACTGGATCACATTAACTTATTCAAATAGGAGGTCAGATCACAGTGTTTAGGTTTAAAGCTGTCCCACACAGCCCTTGATAAGAAAAAATTGACAAATCACACTTTTGAATAAACTCATTTTAATCCTTTTCTTCCTTTTGAAGTAATAAAAAATATCCCTGTCATGCAGTTGCCATTGCATTTAATGGCTGTCATTTAGTGAAATGGAAAAATGATATCAGAACATAATGCCTTCAAATATGGCTAATAGCATTTTACATGAGGAAAAATACTTTTATTTTACATGAATATGGCTGTTAGTCTATGATTATTATTGAGAATTTTACTGCTTTGCCTATTGCAGCAGAGTGATAAGAACAGATATAACTCCTGTCATCCATGTATAAGGACAGAGATTACTGTTCCTTAAGTCTTATATAATTTTAAGAGCTCAACAAATTCTTGGCCAATTATCACTTTATATCATTTTTATTTTGTATAGTAAGCAAAATATCCCAAATTGCATTTTAAAACAATGCAGTGATTTTTGGGATTGGATCTGTTGCCTTAAATGTGTTTTTATCCCAGAGCACATCACTCTTGTTGAGATTTATGGCAATGCTATTGTATAAATGGGCTTTAATTAATTCTAAATTACAGTGGGCTACATATGGAATTACAGATGACAACCAAATGAGTTGTTAGTGATCAAAGTTACTGATATTTCTCACTAACCTGGGGTGCAGTGGACATAACCTGCACAGATCCTCTGGGCTGCACACATGACCAGCTGTGCTGGTCCGGAGGTGGCCACACAAAGTGGATAAAGCACCACCTTAGCCTGAGCTGACATTTGGAAGAAGCCCAGCCAGCCAGACCTAGCTGGGATCCACTCACAAGGAAAATCAAACAAATTGCAGAGCCAGTCAAAAGACATCTCTGGAAGGCAAAGCATGCTCAGTTCTCAGCTCTGGTGCTTCCTCCAGGCAGGACTTTCCCTGGAGTTTTCATGGGTATTTCACTAATGGAGCAACTAAAAGATTTTACCTTCTTCCTGCCAGACATGACTGTATTCCAAAGTGGGGAATTAGACTCTGATTTGTAGTTAAGATGCAGCAGATCAGCTCTTAATTACTGGAGGATTCTCCCTCCCCCAAAATAATATGAGACTTTTAGTTATTGGGAGTGGTTTCAGGAGCACATGGAATGCTAAATCATGGCAGGCTTTAGCTGGGAACTGAGCATGGGATTACTCCAGTCCAGAGCTGATTTTTCTTGGAGCATATGCTGAAACTTCCAGGTTTTATTTTGTAAGTGGAAGTTAAAAACAGCAGAAAGAAACTGGGAATGTCTTACAGCATGAAGGAAACACTAATAAGTAATGCTTAGATATGTTTGCTCAGAATGGGAGATTTTAGTCCCATGCACTGTTAATTCCATGAACCTCAGTCACATTGTTGGTGCTCTCTGATGTGTCCCCCTTGTTGCTTGTGTGATGCCACAAAATCATGAATATGGATAGTTTCGTGGAGGTGAAATTGGCTGTTCTCCTCATGAATTGGTGGAGATGCTGATTTCTAGAATGTTTCTGTTCACAGCAAAAAGGAGGCAACTCCCTCATGTTCTTATGGGTTTCTAAATTCTTACTTGGAGGAAAAGAATGAATGAAATATGTTTAATACAGAAGAATCCTACCTAAGGATAATGAACAGTAACTGCTGAGATCTCCAGTCAGAGGGTGTTATTATTTACTATCTTGCAAAAGATGAATTAAAATTGTCTGTATTTCTCATTCATCCACTGCCTCCAGCAATATTGTTTTGCATTACTTGGTAAGAGAAGATGCCAAAGATTTTTAGATTAACATGTAACCTTTGCTCTAAACACTGCTTTCAATCTGAGCTGATAGTGTGTATATTAAAACACCAGTGGCATTGCATTTAGTTTAAGTAGGAAAGTTGAAGGATGTGTGTGTAAACTTTCCTATCTATTAATTAATTTTTTTCATGATGTCACAAATGTCAAATATGAAACCTTAAGCTACAGTGCTTTTTTCTACTGCAATATGTTCCCTTTGTGACTGCAAGTATGGGATAAAAGGATTTGCTTTTCATCATAGGCCAAATTAAGTTTTAATTGCCTGTGAAAATACAAATGTCAAAAGCAAATCTTCAAGCCGAGATTATGATCCTTTGTCACAGATGTTGTCCCCGTTTAAAAGTAAAATAAGTGTTTTCTTCACTCGAAGTATGTTTTCCACAGAATATCCTAAAGTTCTGTTTCAAAACACTGTGCTGTGTATGTGGTGTATGTTGTTGATAGTAGAGGATAATCTCAATTTGTGTATGATATCAGCAACTGTTATGCTTAATATGTCAGGTTTTTGATGGCCCATCAATGTGCAAGGACATCAAATGGAGCCTAAGGCACAGCTGGTTAAATGGCTCAGTGTGACATGGGCAGTGTGCATACAGAGCCCCTGAGCAACAGGAGGCCAAGGATATAAATTAATGAATCTGCAGAGTCCTTAATGCTGAATTAAGGAATGGAATGGACGAGAAGCTTTTTTGCTTACTTCTAATTGTTACTTATTTCCTGTTATTCTAAGCTGTCTTAATCAGAAATCCTGGTTCAAATCCTCTGTCAGGTTGATCTGCTTGAGCTGTCAGTGGGCACTGGGACCCCAAACCCCCCTGCCCTGGGCTGAGCCCCCGTGGGGGCAGCAGGGGAGGGGGGATTCTGCCCCTCTGCCCCCTCAGCTGAGACCCCCCTGCAGAGCTGCCCCAGCCCTGGGCCAGCACAGGAAGGAGCTGGAGCTGCTGCAGAGAGCCCAGAGGAGGCACCAGGATGAGCAGAGGGATGGAGCAGCTCTGCTGGCAGGAAAGGCTGCGAGAGCTGCGATTGTTCAGCCTGGAGAGGAGAAGCTTTGGGGGGAGCTCAGTGCGGCCTTGCAGGGCCTGAAGGAGCTGCAGGAAAGATGGAGAGAGACAATTGCCAAGGGCTGGAGGGCCAGGCCACAGGGAATGGCTTCCCAGTGCCAGAGGGCAGGGCTGGATGGGATATTGGGAAGGAATTGTTCCCTGGGAGGGTGGGCAGGCCCTGGCACAGGGTGCCCAGAGCAGCTGGGGCTGCCCCTGGATCCCTGGCAGTGCCCAAGGCCAGGCTGGACATTGGGGCTTGGAGCAGCCTGGGACAGTGGGAGGTGTCCCTGCCCATGGCAGGGGGGTGGAATGGGATGAGCTTTGAGGTCCCTCCCAACCCAAACCATTCAGTGACTCCATAAAATACAACTCAGTAACTGTTTCATACCAGAAGCTGCTGGTTTGTTGTGATGCCACTAAGAAAGTCACCAGAATGTCATATTTAAAATGCTGTTTCCTGCAAGTGAAGCAGTAAGGAACAAGAGAATAGCAGAGCTTTATTTAGACCCTTTCAGGTACTGGGAACCCTGATCTAGTACTGACAAGGCTTTGCTCAGGGCAGAGTCTTCTGTGCAGGTTCTGACCATGAAGGGGATCTGCTTTTTGCTCTTTAGAGATTGGATGTGGGTTTTGTTGATAGCAAAGGACTCATTTATCATTTGTTCTTTCACATAACAATCATGGTCACATAGTAACTAGGTGCTGAAATCTGATAAAGGCAAAAGCTACAATTGTGTTACTGCTGGGACAGAGTGAGAGCAGTGTACAGAGGCTGAACATCAAAGCTGCCCCTTGCTCTGCTCTTTGGATTGGGATCACTGTAGCTGCTATGACTTTTATGAATGGAAGAAAATAGGGAATATTATCTTTAAGTCTGTAGAAAAGCAGAAATGAACATAATGATTTTGTTTCATTCAATTATCATTCAAATATGGCATGTAATTGTAAAACTTATGGAACTATGGAAGTGGAAATTTATAATGATGCAGTCTTAATTTTATTAATTTAATCCATAAAGCAGATATTACACCAAGACAGACATCAAATTAAAACTCTCAGACTCTAATTAGCTTTAGAAGTCTCTTATGTCTAATTTATATGGCTGTCATAATTAATTTAAATACTCATTTCAACCTGGTCATGATGCAGGAAACTCCATTCAGTGGCAACCATTAAAGAAATATTAAGTGGGATCTTATTTTTTAACCATGCTTTAATTTACTGTACCATGTCCAATTGGCTTACATGAGTTGGACAATATTAAGGTACTTTATGGGAGAGAGAGAACTTGGAATGTGAACCACACCACAGACTGTTAAGATTGCTTGGCCTGTCATGCAGAAGGAATGTACTGAAGTAGAGAAGAAAATTTCCTAAATGTCCTTTGGATGACACCATGAAGTCATCAGTTCAGAATTTGTAAAGGTACCTTTGTGCTCTTTTGACTAAAGTGATGCAGGAGCAGAATTTCAGTGTCTGTGGATCAGATTCCATAAAGGATCACAGAAACTTGTGCAGAAGTATCAGGATCAGCTGCTGTGTAGTGCTCTGTGGTGTGCAGAGTTTGCTGTGCATGCCCTAAACGCATCAGGCTTTGAGCAGTTCAGTTCCCATCATGCAAAAATTTAATCCAAATTCTAGAATCCATTAGTTATTCCACCTAACCTCCCCATACAGCCCAATTCAGTAGATATTCTCTGGCTGAGCCCTGTTCATTGGGCATCAAAAACTGTATTCATGGGTTCTTTGTATTAATGGCTTGTGGAGGAATAAGCAGCAGCAGCCACCCACGAAATTCCCTGGCTGGGTAATTCTATAGTGCAACAGGTAGAATAATCAGCCAGAAAATTGAAAATGTGTGTTTTATTTATTGCTTAGCATTTGGACAGTGCTCTCAGGGATGCCCAGGGTGGGATTGTTGGGGTGTCTGTGCAGGCACAGGGGCTGGATTGATGATCCTTGGGGGTTCCCTCCAACCCAGGATATTCTGAGAAGTCAGGGTGAGAAGGAAACTGGGGTGAAGTGCCCTGGGTTAGTGCTGTATTCAGGGGACAGCAGGGTGGGCACAGCTTGTTTGAGTAATGGGATACACCTGATTATAAGTCTCTACTGGTGAGCTCTGAGCAGAGGAGCCTCGATGTGTTCCTGAGACCTCTCTTAGTGACTCCAGCTTGGCTTTATGTGTGCTTCTTGCTGTCTCTTGCCTTTGCCTGTGTTCCTGGGAGTGTATCCCATCGACAGCATTCTCTTTTTCAATGGAATTTTATTGAAATAAACATCTGGGAATTTGTTCTTTAAAAGTTGTAGGTAGCTACAGAATTCAGTTGTGCTTAAATCTAGTCAGAGATTTGAGGCTTTGAAACTTGCACATACAACTTGGTTAATCCTTAAAGAGTCCTGTTAGGCTGCTTGGAATTCCACCCTCAGCTGATGTAAAGCTGCATCAAGTATCTCCAGCTATTTCCAAATGGGAAAGTTAGGAAAGAATAATTGGTGACTTATCTCCTTGCTGGTTGTTAGATACTCTGTAAGTAGTTGTGTTGAATTTTCCAGCAGTTTTGGAACATTTTTCCTTATATAATCTTTAAAATATCGTTAGGCTGAAGTTGAGGCAACTGTTTGGAAATTTAGGTTTATGCTTAGATTAGGGTACTTATCTGCATTCTGGTTTCTTGTTTCTGGTCCATCAGAAAGCAAGAATTAAATCTGTCTGGTCTGAGCGTACTGCAGTCTTTCTAAAATGTATGAATCTTTAAAAACTGGAAAAATCCTTTTAATCCTGTGCTTAAGTGGGAAAAAAGTCTCATTTTGAAAGAGGCTGTATAACAGTGGATTACATAATTGTGTGAAAATGAGTTTAGAAAAGCCAAGGCAACATAAAGACAGTCGTATAAGACTAATTATCACTTCTCTGGCATATGATAGCTGTCACATTTTTCCACTGAAAATACGGATACTAAGCATCAGAATAAAACAGAAGGGAAAAACAACAACTGCAGCAGCATGTAAAAGCTGTATTCTTCCTTGCTAGATGCAATAAGGAGCTGGCACATGAGGAGCCATTCATCATGGAAATGAATGGAGTAATTTGTTAAACTTATTTCAGAGATGTGAAGAGAACTTTAACTGTCTTCATTAAAGTTTATATGGGATTTTTCAACTTCCTTGTTTTCCCTGAAATTGCTTCCCTTCAGACTGAGGCGGGGGGAAACACCACATTTATTTTTATATCTATTGCAGCTGACTTGGTTTTTGATGGAATACTTGATTTGGATCAATTTATGGTGATGCAGCATCTGACTTCAGATGAGACAGGGAAGGGATTTTGTTGCTGCCTGGTAATTCAGGCAACATGACAAAAACACTGTCTCTAATAATTGGTATGAATAAAAGTTGACTCCTTAAAACTTTCTGTCCAGTTAATAGTCTTAAATATTTTCAAATATGGACAAATTTTGTCCCAGTATAAAATGGGATTTTCTCTTGCTTAGAGTTGAAAGTATCTTGTAAGAAGGAGTAGTTCAGGGGATTCTTCAGGATTTTTTAATTATGTTTTTAAAGAGATGTCATTGATCAAGTCCATGTTGATATGAGAAACATTAAAAAAAAATAGGAGTTTTATCTGAATTTAATACTTTTTTCTATATGGAGGCTGCCTTTTGGCCAAGCCAGTGTGACATATTTCCCTCTTAGCCATAGTTCTCTTTCAGAAAGGGCAAAGAAAAGCTGGAACTATCTTGTCTTCTAGGAAAGAGCCATGCTTCCCTCACCTCTGATTTAACATTCATGCTTCTTCATGGCGGTCTTAAAATGCTTTTCAAGTCTGGTTCAAATCATACTTTTCCTGCACCTTTTAATCTATTACTGCCAGTCAGTCGGCTTATCACTCTGCCAAGCTCAGCTCGCTCTCCAAATCCCACAACTCATTCCAAATGTCAGGAACCTTTCCCTAGAACAAGTCTGTTATGCTTAAAACAAAACAAAAACATTGCCATCCTCTCTTTTTTTTTTTTCAAGTGTTCCACAGAGAAATTCAAAACGTTTACTGTGGAAATGATCTATGACCTATGATGAGTCAGTATTTCCCCTTTAGTTATCCAGGCGAAGTATGGAAAATTTGCATCAGGACAAAAAGCCCAACATCAGAAAAAAATTCTACAGGAATTCAGGGTATGGTTTTCTTACAGAATAATAGGGGCACAAATTCTAATTTTAGAAATTGATATTTGTCAAATATTTTAGATTCAGGTGAGGAGCTCATTCAAGCTGGGGGAGGACCCATAGAACCAGTGATGCTGGAAAAGCCCTCCCAGCCCATCCAGCCCAAGCTGTGCCCCATCCCCACCTTGTCCCCAGCCCAGAGCTCTGAGTGCCACCTCCAGCCCTTCCTGGGACACCTCCAGGGATGGGCACTCCAAACCTCCCTGGGCAGCCCCTGCCAAGGCCTGAGCACCCTTTCCATGCAGAAATTCCTGCTGCTGTCCAGCCTGAGCCTCCCCTGGCCCAGCCTGAGGCCGTTCCCTCTCCTCCTGTCCCTGTTCCCTGGGAGCAGAGCCCGACCCCCCCGGCTGCCCCCTCCTGTCAGGGAGTTGTGCAGAGCCACAAGGTCCCCCCTGAGCCTCCTTTTCTCCAGGCTGAGCCCCTTTCCCAGCTCCCTCAGCCCCTCCTGGGGCTCCAGCCCCTTCCCAGCTCCGTTCCCTGCCCTGGACACGCTCCAGCCCCTCCAGGTCTCTCTGGCCATGAGGGCCCAGAACTGGACACTGCCCCTGAGGTCCCTCAGCAGAGCCAGCACAGGGGACGGGCCCTGCCCTGGTCCTGCTGCCACCCCAGGGCTGGCACAGCCCAGGTGCCATTGGCCTCTTGCCCACCTGGGCACCCCTGGGCCCGTGTCCAGCCCCTGTCCCAGCACCCCCAGGCCTTTCCCACCAGCAGCTTCCCAGCCCCTCTGCCCCAGCCTGGAGCATTCATGGAGTTGTTATGAGCTGCGGGCAGGACCCAGCACGTGTCCCTGTTGTCCCTCACACCACTGGCCTCAGCCCATGGATCCAGCCTGTCCAGATCCCTCTGCAGAGCTTTCCTGCCCTCCAGCAGATCCACGCTCCCACCCATTTGGTGTTATCTGCAAACTGCCTGAGGGTGCCCCCAATCCCCTCATCCCGATCATCCCTAAAGGTATTGAACAGCACTGGGCCCAACACTGAGCTCTGGAGAACCTCAGCAGTGCCCAGCTGCCAGCAGGATGTGGAGCCACCCCACCACCACTGATGTAATACAATGGAACTGCCCCAGCACATGCACAGTAAGGCTCAGGTTCCTCAAACACAGCAGGCAGTGGAATTCAGGAATTGCACAGGGAATGTGTTTTTCCACCATACCAGCAGAAGTGCATATGTTTCTCTGTAGCTGCTAGAAACATGAAGGATGATCTGAGTAACTTAACAGTAGGAGGGATATAGGAAACAAACTATGATTATTGCAGTTAGCAGGGGAGTGGAATTTGAAATGCTGATGGTAAATAAATGAATCAATAGAAAGTAATGAACCTTGTTAATCTATTCCTACAGAATGATTTCATGGTCTTTAACATTTTAGTCCTAAAGCGCACAGAAACCTGCAGCTCCTTCCTCTACCACTGACACGACCTCTCAAGACTATCGGTGTTTCAGAGTCAGGTACCACTTCAATCACAGTGAAATGCTGTAGGTAACACATATAAAATTCCTTTGGTGTGCTCCTGTGACTCTGGAGTACAGCAGACCTGGCAGCCTGCATTGTTACACTTGTCATGATATCCATGAGAAGTGCTCTGTGCAGGATCATGGGGGGTCATGGCATTTGGGACCAAAAAAACCGAAGGGAGAAAAGAATGAAACCCCACATGTAAAAGCTAATAGAGGAAAGGAGTTTTGCAAGTCTCCATGAAGCCATTATAACTAAAGTCTAAAATTAGCATTAAAGATAATAATGTAAATGCAAATCTGTAGTGCTTATTCAGAGAATTAAAAAAGGATGTATTAATATTTGCAGCTATGGACAGCTGCTATACTGCATACTGCAGACACACTTTCAAATTTAGATTTTTTTTTTAAATTGCTTATTAATTTAAACAGATGTAAATACTTCAATGGTTAGCCTGTCTTTTTATAACCATTATGGATAGGGTAAAATAAGGGCCCAGAAACTCCTTACAGAGAAAACTGGAGGGAAAAAGATGGACTTCAGTGGTTGGGGCTAAACCTGCCTCACTGTGGCAGCTTTTAGACAGAGATCAGATGGAAAAATTGAAAGAATATTCTTTCTGTGCCAGTACTTTAATGACCCACCTAAAGGGCAGTGATTTTTATCACAGGACTTACTTCATGTAAGATCATATAGAAGCTGTGGCTGCCCCTGGATCCCTGGCAGTGCCCAAGGCTGTCTTGGATGGGGCTTGGAGCAGCCTGGGACAGTGGAAGATGTCCCTGCCATGGCAAGGGTGGGACTGGATGAGCTTTAGGGTCCCTTCCAACCCAAACTCTTCTGTGATTCTGTGAATTTCCCTCTCTTCAGTCCAAGAAGATGCTTTAGAAATGCTGTAGAAGGCACACACTTTTTTTCAGCCAAATTTGTGTACCTGTGGCACTTCAGAAAAGCACTGCAGTGCTGTGAATCCATTAGAGGAGTGCTCAGGAATAGGAAATACTTTCACATTGCCTCAGGTTGAAACATCTGGTTCAAGTGCAAATTGCATTTGTATTGTCTTATAGCTCCCAGGAGCCGTACATGGGGGAGGGAAAGTCTGGCACACTTTTCCTAAAATTCATTTTGATTTTTAGTTTTTACAGAGCAGTTCTGAGAGTGCAGCTCCTCTCCACAATCTCGTGCACTGCCTGGAAGGTTTTGTTTTGGAAGCTTTGTTTGCAGCTGCCTTTAGCTGGGAGTGTGACCTGTGCTGCTGCTCCCCTTGTGTGCTTTGGCAGCCTCTGGAGCTGTCTGTGATGCTGAGGAGTTGTCGCCTGTCCCTCACTGAGCTCGTTCCTTGGCACTTCACTGACAAGACACGGGTGCTTTGCTAAATTCATCAGGAACATTTAGCAGTGTTGTAGATTCAAAAAGTTCCTTCTTAAGAAACAAACAACAAAACCTCAAAAAACCAAATCTGGTGTTTTTGAGAATACAATAAATCTTGAGAGCAATGACTCAAGTGGGGCATTTTCTTTCTTGTGTCACTGCTTGTCTATCTCCTACATAGCAATAATGGATAATTACCATTATTTCTAATTGCTTTGTACCCTTTGAGAGACTTGAAGCTGGTAAAAAAGTCATAGCAAACATTTAAATACATGTATTGTTCCTTTTTCTTTATGACTTAAATAGGCTATGACTATTTACTTAAAAAAAACCACCCAAACCTATTTTTAATTATCAACTTGATTGCCTTGTGTTTAGACCAGCACTGGGCAATTGTTTTTTCAGAGGGAACTGTAAGAAGTAAGAACAAAATCATGCCTAGAGGCACATCTTGCAGTTTTTCTAGGTTAATACTTAATATTTCCAGCTTAAGTTTAGAATTTCATTATCTGGTTAAAGGGTAGGGATTCAAAATTAATTTTTTTTTTTTTTGTGACTTGGTATTCCTCAATGGTGTTTTGTTTGTTTCATTAAACAAACAAATTTTTGACTAGATTTCAATCAAAATATGAAGGCACAGAGAACCAAACACTACTAATAAAGACCGAAACCTTTATTCACACAAATAAAACTGTATAAATTTAAGAAATGGACAAATCAGGATCAAAAAGTGTTTTCTCTTACAAAAATTTCAGTTTCTTATGGATGCTATAAAATATTCTCCAAGCCATGACCAATTCCTGTTACATTTCTTCTGTTAGCATTATTTACCATAGGTTAATTCTATCAAATGTCACTTTTCACCCAATCTACAGCATCTGTATTTTGTCTATTTGCCATAGGTGTTGTTGGCTTTGTTGCCTGGTGTGGATACCATCAGGGCTCCTCTTGTCATGGACTGTTCATTAGGGACAATTATAATCTAATTTTTTTCGTTAACGTAGTATTTGTACAAAAACAGAAATGTAGGAAAAAGTGATATCACAGATACCCAAATCAGGCTTATTCTCTGTGTGTATCCCATATTTCAAATCCCAACAGCACAACATAGGGAACTCCAGATGTGCCTCATCTTTTGACTTAATGCTTTCAGGCTAAAATATTTTTCAATATCACTGGCAAATGATTATTTTGATGAGTGATTGCCTTGTGCTTACCAGACTTTGGGAATCAAAAGAGATAATTTAGAGTTTAAAAATATAGTGCTCAATTCCCTTTGGAATGCTTCAGAAATTAAAGAAATTAAGAACTAAGGTAAGAATCAAGTAGAGATAGAAAGGAGTGGTTAAGAATGCAAAAGTAGCTAAAAATGATCTTAAATACATTTTGCTCTACCCTGCAAGAGGCTTTTTGGGGGTGTATCTACTTGGAGAAATTTTCAATTTTTTAAAAATTGGTTTTGGTCTTTATTTCTTTCCTTGTTTTTTAAGGTTTTTTTCTTTTAGTTTTGCTGTGTTGCTTTTACAGATCTCTGTCTGGACTCTAAAAGCACTCAGGCTGATGTTTTTATAACTGCTGGTTCCCACTGATTTGAATTCTGTGACCCTCTGGTTTTATTTTAATGAAGAGCCCGTGGGCTGTGTACAAGCCATGTACTCCCAAACAAAAACACTCTTGCCATCCGGGAGGTGTTTTTCTCAGATTTTAAAAACAGGTTCAGTAGGACTATAAATTTGTTTTCTGCCTGTAGTATTCTTGTTGGCTTTAAATGGGGGAAGAGCATTGTTGTTCAAGTAAAAATTAAGAATTAAATCAGTAGATGGTGCTATAATCTTAGTTTTAGCTTGTTAGTGCAACAAGTCTTGAGAGGCTTGCTGCATGCTTTCTTTGCACCTTTGAAAAGGAGACTTATAAATATGTAATCAACATGGTGCTATAATTATTTTACATGTTTGACATTTCAAATACTTTAATATGGTCTTTACTCAGAAGGCAATGCTATATTTAGGTTTAATTCTTGATGAGAATCTACTGGACAAGCAACAGGTTTGATTGTGAAGAAAACACAGATTTGATTGTGCCCACTGTGGCTTTTTCCAGAGCTGTGCATTGGGTTTGCTGAGCTTCCACCCAGCCCATCTCCCAGCGGTTCCCTGGTGTGGGAGAGAAGGAAATCTGCTGTTTCCTGGGAGTGCCCACCTCCCTGGAACCCAGGAGATCTCTGCATGCTCAGTTTCTCTCTTTCTCCCCTCCTTTTCTCAGAGGGGAAAGGGAGAGGGTGTTTTTGCGGCTTTGACCGAGGTGTTTGTGCTCTTCAGAGAAGAGGAGCAGCAAATGCAGCCTGCTGTTGAGATGAGCCTCTGGGAAGGGGAGGGTCTTTGTACCCCCTTCCTTATGATGTGTGTGATCTGACTTTAATGGCTAAACCCCATCTATTTAAATATATGAAGCTGCAAGCAGTGGCTGTGATAAGGGTTCAGTCATTAATTGCAAGTGGATTGAGAACTTAGGAGAGTGGCAAGTAGAGGCTGCATCTGGTAGGGAACTACACTTGGCTAGCAGACTTACCCTGAATATCTGCAGTTAGTGTAGCATGAGAGCTGTGAAAGTCAGCAGAGGTACCATCAGGGAATGGGGAATGGAAACCAAAAAGAGTATATTCCTGGAATCTTTCTATTTCAAAACTGCAATTGCAACTGCAATTTCAAATTTCCCTCATGCTTTCAGAGACTCTTGTGGGAGATCCTGAGCAGGTGCTGTGGGTGGGAATCCTTGCACAGGGCTGGAAACCAAGGGACAAACTGGTCACTTTGTGCTGAGGTCAGGAGAGCCTCTAGCAAGAGTTTCTGTCAAATTGCAGTGTAACCTTTTTGGATAAATGTCTCTCCTTTCCTTGTAACTTTGCATGAATCCTGCACTGCCCCAGCCCCTCTGCAGGCACACGCCAAGCAGAGAACACAATTCCTGTTCTGCAGGGGGTAGAGTGGTGCGAGTGTACGAGACAAGGGCACAGTTCCACAGAAGTGCTCTTGCATTGATGGCAGGTGGCACTAGAGATGGAAAGAATTGACCCCAGCTTTGTTTTGCATTTCTTAGCCTCTGTTTCTTTGCCATTACAGACTCCCATTTCAGGGAGGGGTGGCAATGATAATTTCTGTTAGCCTCTTTCGAGTAAGACTCAGGGTATGGAAACTTCCATATTAAATAGCAAAGATCAAGTTAAGTTTCACATGTCCCTGTCAATGACACACGAAGATGTAAGTTATATATGCTGGTATAGTGAGAGTACTTGAAAAGCAATTTTTACAGTAGAATTACTGTTATTTAGTATGTAATGTTCCTGTTCTAGAATGACCAAAACTGTGTTTTTCTCAAAAGGAAAAAAAAAGGCAAACCCAAAGAAATAAACCAAACAAACAACAAAAAAACACCATTAAAAGCTGCTAGTTCTGGAATGCCATGTTTCCTACAAAACATGTAAGTTTTGGGTAAAGGATCAACCCAGCCAATATTTCCTGGTGTGTAGACCACGCCTGGAATACAGTGTCTAGCTCTGGGGTCCCAAATACAGCAGGGACCCGGAATTGCTTGAGCAAGTCCAGAGGAGGCACCAGGATGAGCAGAGGGATGGAGCAGCTCTGCTGGCAGGAAAGGCTGCGAGAGCTGCGATTGTTCAGCCTGGAGAGGAGAAGCTTTGGGGGGAGCTCAGTGCGGCCTTGCAGGGCCTGAAGNACTTCAGTTTGAAGAACACACAGGAATGTCAAATAGGTCAAAGGAAAAGATCAGTCTGGTCCCTCAGCTCAGTGGCTGCGTGCTTGAACACGGAATGCGGTTTAGAGACCCTTATTTGTGACAGCAGCCACAGGGATGCTGAATGGTTCCTAGCACATTTGATTTTTAAAACAGTGACATTTTTATGCTAAGATGTGAGTAGCTGTGAATGCAGAACCATTTTAACTGTGGGGGAGCCTTAACACAGCTCCTAGATGGGCACTGAAGGTCTTACCAAGAGTGTGTGGAGTCTCATCTGTGCCACTTAATTGCTGCAAAGACTTGGGAGGGCCCCAAAGACAGTGTGCATTATAAAGTAGAAGATTTTTTTCCCTCAATAAGATCTCCACTTGTGGGAGGATCCTGAAGTGACCATGTGACTTTACACTTATTTTTGCTAAGGAAACAGAAGCTATAGATGCAATACAAATATAACACAAATGCTAACCTGGAAAGGCTAACAGTATGAAATTTGTATTTTGTTTTATTTTATGTTGCTGATAGTTATTTCTTTTATGAGAGTTCCAGATTGCTCCCAAGCAAAGATACATTGCAATAACACACAAGTACATTGTATTGTTAGGAAGTGGCTCATTATAACCTCATCTTATCATATAAACCACCAGCTCAGGGATGCATTAAAGCACTTAGAATGTGCCTTATGGGCCTGCACAAGAAACAGATTAATGCTTGTGAAATCATATTTTAATTTTTAAATATTCTTTCAAGATGAAAGGAATCCTCTTAGTGCCATGGGTAAGCAATATTTTAAATCGGTGCGATTGTAATGTGGTTATTAATTTAATGTATTATTCTCATACAAAAACACATATTACTGTGGGTCTGGTTTAAAGTGACAATATTGCAGGCACTGAGCATTCCTTTTCTGAGCAAATACAGCAACACAGTCAATCAAAGTCAGGCAATTAGTTTGGTTTAGTTTTATGCAGCAATATACATCCTGATGCACTGGAAAGCACTTAATTGTTCCTAATATAGTTGTATTTCATATGATGTGGCCAGATGTAAAAAACTTTATACACTGGGGGGAAAAAAAGAAAGATAAGCATGAAACCTTTGAGATCACATGATGTAACTCTACAATATCCCTCTCCACTCAGTGAAAACAAAAGGAGACTCCTGAAATACATTATCCTACTTAGAAACGGAATTAAAAAATTTAAATAAGCAGTAGGTGCTTCTAATTTCTTCTTTTTATCTCCAGAATGATCACTTCTCAATTAGATTACAGTGTACCAGGCATTAAAGCCCAAAATTCAGTGTTTCTTCTGAGCATTCTAAGCTGCTGCAGGTAGAAAATTAATGCCTCCATTTATTCCAAAGAATAAAGGACGGGGAAAAAAATCAAAACAACAGTAACAAAAAAAAAATCTCCAAGAAACTCAACCTTGCAGGAATTTGTAAATGGTTTGCAAATGGTTCAGAGGAGAAAAAAAAACAAAACAGCTGAACTTCTAAAGAGTTGCAGCTGTTGCCAGGTAAGCAGCCTTTTGCAAGTTATCCATGCAAGGATACAGCCCCAGTTGTCAACAGCTGTAGGAAAGAATATAATGATAGAGAAGATAATATTAAATCCAGAATTAATCTTGCCAGTTAATCCCAGGAATATAAGAATCTGAGTTCCTTGATTGTATGTTGTTGATCCTGATCAGGATCTTGTTGATCCTGGTTTGTCCTTCTGTTGAACTTCAGGAATTGCAGTTAAAGTGCACAATGGGTCTTGTAAAGGTGCTACTGAAATTGAAATAGATGTAAGTGATACTTAAACATAATAAAAATTCTCTGTTCCTTCCTCATATTGTCAGATGGCACTCATGAGGGAAATGTTTACTGTACAAACAGCAACTTGTTTACCAATATTTTATAGTTGAACCACTAAGAGCAAAAATAAATACTTCTGGTATGCCGAGGAAGCTCTTTAGTTACAAATTTCTGTTGAATAAGAGGGAGGATGTCTGTCTGTCTGTCTGTCTTCCCCCTGTAACACAACAAGAATCTAATTTTGGACTTAGACTTTAAATCTTCATCTTCAGAGAACGATTTAGAATGGTGTTATTTCAAGGAAAGATAGTCAAGTTTTTGTGTGTGTCCTCCTACAAACCTCCCTCTCCCTCTCCGTTGTCTCTGATGGACAACGGGAATTGTCCTGGGATGAGGGCCCCAGGTGGGAATTGCAGGAGGAACTCTCTGGGTGCTTGACTGTTTTAGCTCCCTCTACTTCTCTTGCCAAGAATTCTACACAAGGTGACAGATTTCTGTATGAAACCAAAGAAAGAAATGATTGGCATCCCACATCTCTAAAAATTAAGGAAATATTAATGCATTCGTGTCAAGAGTGAGGAATTAAGATCATTACAATAAACAGAGGCTGAATTCCACATTTCCTCATTCACAGCATTAAAGGGCAGCACTGTAACACACTGAGAAATATTTTTTCTGCTTGTCTTTGTGTACCTTTTTCAGACATAATTTTGTTATGGGAGAAGCTTCAGGTATGGAAGTATGAACATGATGTGAAATGAATGAGAGAATGGATTTCCTCTTCTTGTTTTGAAAAATTTTAAGCTTGTTATTTAAATGATCACTGAATTCCTTTAGAAGTATGACAAACTTCAGCAATTTACATCTATTTTCCTAAATTACTTTGTCATTTAAAGCTCTTCACATTTTTTGTTATACACGCAGGAAAAAACCCTCCTCCTATAGATTCACTTTATCATGGGCTAAAGGCATAACCAGAGTAATCACACATTACAGGATTGTGAGAGTATTCTCATATAGAACATAACATAACAGCATCACTTACTAATGCCTGTGGGTGTTCAAAATGGAATACCAATTCTGCTCGAAAATAGTTTAGGACTGAGATATTTGATCTACATTATATTAGAAAAAAATTCTCATTTTCAGGTCATATAAAGGAAACACAAAAGATACATGAAAAGTTTTTTTGGTTTTTTTTTTTTTTCATTTCACCAGTATCTTAGTACTGTCTATTCTATCTTTAGTCAGTTCAAAGCATCAGAAAAAGTAAAATCTTACCTCAAATCTGTGTCATTTGTGGTGATTTGAGAAGTATATTTTTCTTTTGTCTAAACTAAAAGTAAATAAATAATGGCTGGCTGTTATAGAGCAGCTATTTCAGCAGCTCCCAGTGCACACTGAGCAGAAGTTGATTGTCATTACCCCTTTTACAGATGAAAAATCTTAATCCAAGAATCTGTTCAAACATCAGAAGGCACATTTATCTCCACAGCCTGGTTGTCCAGGAGCTGAGCTTTGCTGTTGATTGCTTTGAGCATTGAGGCCATTCAGGGAAGCTCTCAGTACCTTCTTGATTAGGCTTCCCTGTTGGTGAAAAACAGAGGGTTTATTGTTAGGAAGTTTCAAGTTAGGAAGTTCTTTTGTCACAAGCATGAGAATGGAATTCTAAAAAATGTGTGAAATTGTGCAGAAATACATATAAATTACTGCAAATGCTTAATCACTTCTTACAATGTCGTGAAACCGTGAGGAAACTGGATGTAAAAGTCTCTAAAGTGTTTCTGGTGGTGGTGTGGCAGTGCCCAAATCCTGTTAAGAACTGCTCAATGCACAACAGACTGACATGTCAAACTGTCTGTGGACTCTCAGCAGTCCTGGCCTCAGTTTGTCATGGAGGGCGAATCCTGTAGAATAATCTGAAGCTGGATATCCTCAAAACAGCAGCATTTTTGATAGAGTCCACATTTCTAGTGCTGGATTGTCACAGGCGGTAAGATTGGGCTGAGGGGAAGAACTGCTTGTGGTGCCAATCACAATTTCCAAAGCCTGAAGCCCTGCCTTCAAGCTGATGTGCAAAGTGAGGGAATAGTTTTGCTTTTACTGCATTTGTAATTTTTCTACATTTCTTTCTTGATTAAAAACCTTATTCTGCCACTGCTCAATCAGTCACATGTTTTTAGCATTCTGTGACTATGCCTCTGAGAATTGTTAAATTCTGAATTGTTCTGAAAGCCTTAATTTAGGCTGTAGCTGCAGTCAGACACATTGATCTGTGCTGAGGATTGAGGGAAAGCATTGTAGGAGCACTAGGAAGTGCAGGGAGATTATCAACAGTCTCCATTCATTTGTGTCACTCACCAAAAGATACCAGAGGACTGTGTAGGAATCTCCTTCAGCTCCAGAAGTTGTCCCTCAGCTGGAGTAATGCAGCTCCTTAGAAATCAGTTCAATAATTATTTCTGCACATGGATTTTAACTTCTCTATCAACACACAGTCCTTCTTGAAGGAAACCTAACTGGCTTCCACTGGAAAATAGAAGATGAATAGGAATAGGTGAATGCTTGTCCATTCCATGTGATGCATCTTTGTTGAAGCCAGTTTATAACAGGGCAGAATGGAATTTCTCTCATTTAGTGTATGGATTGCTGTAAATAATTCACTTATTTGCCACTAAGCTGTCCACAGTATAAACAAAATTAGAAGTAGAAAGAAAAAGCTTGGTAGTATGTCAGAGAGCAGTTAAGCAGCCATGCTCTTGAATTATTCATATGGCTTATGTAAAGATGGAACCTGGAAAATGGAAAAGAAAAGGCCATTATTTATTTATTCTACTGAAAAGAATAGCACATGTAAGCGGAAATACAAGTGGGGTCAGAATTGCAGTTCTATTGTCTTTTATTTGTGTTTTAAAATAAATAAAATTAAACTGACAGATCAAATTTATTGAATATAGTTTAAATTCTGGTAAGAAATGTTCTCAGTTAAAAATTCTGATGAAGTTTCTGTAAATATCTCAATTACACTCATAGGGTCTTGAGGCACTGTCTTCTCAGTTTTCTTTGTACCCTGCTATAAGCCCAGGAAATGCAGCTGACATGCTGTCTGAATATTTTCTGTACATACCTATTTTCATATTATGTATTATTATAGTACATTGCATTTCTCCATTTCTCTAAAATACTGACATTGTCATGGAGAGTGGCTTTTTGTGGTTAAAGAATCTTGATGTGAATTTCTCCTGTGCTGAGGATCCAGAGCTGGGCCCGGCACTGCAGAGGTGCCCCCAGGCTGGGCACAGGGGCAGGATCCCTCCCTGCCCTGCTGCCGAGGCTCTTCCCGATGCCCCCGGGGCACCCTCGGCCTCCTCGGCCCCAGGACACTCTNCCAGTGAATTTGCTGAGGAGGCACCGACCCTTTCTTTCAATCATTGATAAATAAGTTAAACAATACTGGGACCATTATTGAACTTTGGGGGACAGCACTAGTGACAGGTCTCCAAGCAGGCCCTCTGGGATCTGCTGTTCAATATCATTGCTAAGATTTTTCTCTCAATTTTTCCTGTATATGTACTTTTTTTTTTACCCTTAGATAATGAAGGTGGGAGAGGAAGACCTTTAAGACACAGACGATACTGTAAAGCGAGATTTAAGTTTCCAGTGTGATCATTCTTCTGAATAATCTTTTGATGTACTCTGTGGTTCATTCACTTGTAGATGTGACTGTATTGCCTGTGTGTTTCTGAGCCTAATAAGAGATTGATAAAAAGGTATTTTCACTAGCTTTCCCTCAGGATGGAGTACTTTATGCCTTTTAGTGCAGAGGTCCTGTATTTGACCCTGATTTCTGCTGACCTACATAGGTCTCATTATCTTCAGGAGTCTGTAAGGATGGCTGTTTCACCTGTTGAGTGGTAGGAAGGAGTCAGGCATACAAGTAATCTAAATCAGGAGAGCTGTGCCCAGTGAAAACGAGGATATTTGTTTCAGGATGCTATGGGGTTATACCTGTGTGGTTGAAAGAGAGTGCCTTTATTACTTGTATTTTAAAGAGAATTCTTCAGCTGCTGTTCTAGGCTGTGGGCAATAAAATCCATGACACAATGGCTGATGACACAAATAAAATACTGTGGTGTCAATTTCTCTCGAGCATCAGGGTTTGTTGGATATTGGTTGGTTTAAGAATTTTAGTTTCCTTACATATTTTCACCTTTTTTTGCTCCTTTTTTAATTAACAAAGTTAACTTTATCCAGGTGCTTCATCAGTAAGATTTCTTTGGTATTTTCTTCTCCCTTCAACCTATCCCTTGCTTCAGCTTGTTCTGTGCAGAGACTATCAGTGTTCATGATTTGTTTTCTGGTCACATTATTTATTTCAAAATAATACATTAAATGTGCAATTCACATGTGTATGTTTTGTATTTTTCCTGTCGCTTTTGTCTTGTTGCTAAAGGGCTCTGTCAGCAGAAATATGACTGATAGAGGCGATAGATCCATGCACTGTTACTAATGGTGCAAATGTTACACTATTTTGTCAACAGAGCTCTATTGTTGAGAGCAATTTCTCTCACTGTGTCAATATAGATGCCATGCTGTGTTGATATTAATGGATCTGCCAGGAAAGGCATTTAATTAATCAGTTCCTAGAATAAACTCTGTCAACTTTAATTTCCTAGCGAACAGTAATGCTTGGACCAGCATGGTGGGTCATTCAACAAATGTTGTAATAAGTTAGATTCATGTTGGAAAAGCCTGGGTTCAGGACCTCGAAATGGTGCTGAGGTCAGCGATTTGTTTCTTTCTTTCTGTGACTGTGTTTCAGCAGTCTGACAGCTCTGACATTTGTACAAGGAAGGAAAAGAGTGGTCTGCAGTGTTCCGACAGGCCAGAGCAGCAAAAATATTTGCCAGACTCTGAAGGAAAACTAGGAGTACGTTCGGTCACTTGTAGATCAGGAAGTTTTACTGTACAGGGCCAAAGGGCTAATTGCAAATAAACATCATATATACCTAATATCCATGGGGGTGTGTGGTATCTACATGCCTGTAAAGCATTTAAAATGCTTTTGCTTTCTTCTCAAAATTCTGAATTTACCGAATTTTGATGTCATGTATCAGGACTGCCAGGTTAGTGGAATGGTACAAACACAATTAACGTACACAGTCTGCCTCATGCAAAGCATCTTGTTTGTGTTGTCAGATGAGTGGAAACTACTTCATTATCCAAGCATGTTTTATTTTGAATGTAAAATCTCCAGAAAATTAATATTTCTTAAGAGATAAGACTGGTATCTTAAATATTTGTCCTTGACATATCTTTACCCCTACTCACCATGATATAAATTTTAGTGTAATTTATACAAACATTGAGTAGTCTTTTTAAAAGCTTAGAATTTTAACATCCTATCATATTCTTTTATATCCAGTTATTCTTTTTTGGATATTGATGAATGGTTTTGAATTTTGTCTTAGTCATGGGTAACAGCACCTTTCTATTTTGTTATGGGTTGGTTAGGCATGGTAACATCTGAGCTCTGACCAAATTCCTACAGGATTGCAAAGGGGAAAAGCAGCTGGGAGCCAATAAATTAATTTTCTTATTTAAGCTTCTTACTCTTTTTGAAGGCTATTTAGTCCTATGGTAAAGTATACATGCTTTAGGCTTGCCTTTATGACTTCTTTCAGTAGTAAAACAATCAGAATACCTGTCCTTTTTGAATTTAGTTGAGAACCAAACCCAAATTGACAAAGGATCCTCCCCCAAAAAAGCCAAATCATTTTTTTTAAGTCTTATTTGGCTATTTGTAATATCTAAGGCCTTTTCGAGAGAGTGGAAGTGGCAAATTCCCTTACAAGTGCAGCAGTGGACATGCTCATGGAACCCGGGGGTTATGCCTGTTCTACTAAACTCTGCTATAAAGTACATTTTGCCCACCAAATGAAGTAATAAATGAAATTCTCTGTCTCTTGGCTTTTATTCCCTCCAACAAGTACGTTATTTATTGACAGGAAAACTGAGCTAAATGTGTTTTATCTGCAGAATTACGGATGGGCATTGTTAAATTGCAGTGTTTTTTTAGAAAATTGAATTAAAGGGCTCACCATCATTTGTATTGATGGAATGTAATAAGAACTTTAATAAAACTGCTTTGTTACCAGAGTAAAGTACGGTATTTCCTGAAAAATGTGTTTTATTGACAGAAGAGAAATACGATCTTGGAGGAAAGTGCAGGTCAACAGAGTATTGTGCAAACCTTGAAAATTCTTTATGGTGAAAAATTGCACCTCTAATTCTACTTCCACTTGTTAAAGCACTGTGCTGGGTGTGATGATTTCACCTAACAAAAGGAGTGCCGCAGACTCAGGTGACACTAATAGGTGTCGTTCCCTTGAAGCTAGTGGAGCCAAGCTGGCTTAGAGTGGATAAATATTTGTCAAGTTGAGCTTATGAAGATCTAAAGTTTTTTATTGCTACAATAGCATATTCTTTCTTTTGGAAGGTGAAGAGCAATTTAGCAGAGGGGGATGAAAATACTACACCGTGTCTGTGCCTCTGTGTGGTGTTAATATTTTGTTGTGCAGCTTAGTTTAATCCACTTCTAATTCTGAACTAGGATGGTCTAATTATAACAACTTAAAAATTATTACACTAAAAATAGAGCACTAAAAATACATTGGATGAGTCTTTTCTCATTTAATCCGTCATGAAGGTTTAATATTGAATTCATATTTGTCCACTGTGTCTCAGCAAACAGAGCATACTTTAGAATGGAAAAAAATCTCCAGCAGAAGGGCTGTACCACTATTACATTTTTTCTTCAAATGTGTGTGCCCAAGATATACATTCTCAGGTTCATAAAAAGTGACTGTCCCAGTGTATTAGACAGTGATCCAACTCGTGTATGAGAATAACAGACTACTATAGAGTTGAACTAAGGTGGGTCATTGTGGGTCTCTTAATCTTTTGATTGCAGTCCTTTTCTTGCATCCTTCAAGTCCTTCAGGGACTTCATTGTTCTGCTTTCAGAAACCAGAACAAATGTGTTATTAAAGATCTTCAGCAGGAAATACTGTAATGGAAACCCTGTTAATGTAATATGAAATGGAGATGAAGATAAGGTGATGGAGCGTTGATGAATACACTGTTGGGATTGAGTGCTCGTGAACTAAATATTTTTTTGCATTTCTGTTTCTAATGAAGTTCAAATTTTCATTTTACAAGCATCCATGGAATTATAGCAGTTGAGTTTGAAGCATTAGAAGAACTGTCATTCTGGGGAACTGGTGGAAACATGATACTTATTCCCAGGAACTCTGCAATCTAATCTCACCTGGGCAACCAAGTGGCTTGTTCAGTATTGTTTAGTAGTCCCTTCACGCTTTGCAGAACAGTGGAGTCTTCATGTGCAATGGAATTCGTTGCAGATGAAGGTGCTTAAGGGTGTGGACTGAATTACTGGATGTGAGAATCGAAAACAGTTAGAAGTCATTTAAAGTGCTTAAATTTCACAACCACCATTGGACAGTCTTCTCAGTCAGAAAGAAAACTTTCCCTTGTTTGTATGTAACAAAACCATTTCCTTCTTAATTTTCAGATATCCCAACAGATTAGATATTGCAGCACGTTCCGTTCTATTAATATTTTTTATAATGCATTTAAGACTTTTTATATGGGCCTGTGGAAAAAAAAAACAACCCAACTGTAACAGGAAATGGGAGACAAAATGAAAATTCCAGCAGATCCTTCCTAAGTCTGTTGTCTGCTGTGAGCTCATCAGCAACAATGGCAGTGCCTCTAGGGTGTAAAGTATTTAAGAAGGAGGGGAAAAAACCCTGCAGAAGTGAAGCTGGAGAGAGGAATGAGAACGTGTGAGAGGAGCAGCTTTGCAGACCCCCAGGGCAGGGCAGGAGGGGCAGGAGCTGCTCCAGGTGCTGGAGCTGAGGCTCCCCTGAGCCCGGGGAGCTGCCCAGGGAGAGGCAGCTGTGCCCCTGCAGCCCCTGGGGGTCAGGAGGGACCAGAGATGCCCCTGCAGCCCCTGGGGGTCAGGAGGGACCAGAGATGCCCCTGCAGCCCCTGGAGGGCCCCACACTGGAGCAGGGGGGGCCTGAAGGAGGCTGTGACCCGGGGGAAGGACTCAAGTTGGTCAAGTTCATACAGGACCATCTCCCATGAGAGGGACCCTACTGTGAAGCAGGGGAAGAGTGTGAGGAGTCCCCCATGAGGAGGAAGGAGCAGCAGAGGCAACATGGGCTGAGTTTACCACAGTCCCCATTCTCCATCCTCCTCTGCCACTGGGGGAAGGAGGCAGAGAACTCGTGAGCAAAGTTGGTCCCAGGAAGAAGGGAAGGGTGGGTGGAAGGTCTTTCAAGATTAGTTTCTTTCTTTATTTTCCTTTGAGCCCCACCTTGAATGCTGGGTTCAGTTTTGGCCTCTTACTGACAAGAGAGACCTGGAGGGGCTGGAGCGTGTCCAGAGAAGGGAACGGAGCTGGGAAGGGGCTGGAGCCCCCGGAGGGGCTTAGGGAGCTGGGAAAGGGGCTCAGCCTGGCGAAAAGGAGGCTCAGGGGGGCCCTTGTGGCTCTGCACAACTCCCTGACAGGAGGGGCAGCTGGGGGCGTCGGGCTCTGCTCCCAGGGAACAAGGGATAAGACAAGCTTCAAGCTGTGCCAGGAAAGGTTGAGAATTGGATATTAGGAAACATTTCTATATAGAAGGGTCGGTCAAGCACTGGAACATGCTGCCCAGGGAGGTTTGGAGTCACCATCCCCGGAGGTGTTCAAAAACCTTGTGGATGTGGCGCCTGAGGACCTGGTTTAGTGGTGAACATGGTGGTGCTGCTGGTTAACAGTTGGCCTTGATGATCTTGGGCGTCTTTTCCAACCTCAATGATTTTAAGAGTCTATGGTTCTACTGTGATTTAGTTAAATTCCTTTCCCCCAAGTTGAGTCTATTTTGCTTTTGACAGTAACGGCGGGGGGGGNCTCTGCTCCCAGGGAACAAGGGATAAGACAAGCTTCAAGCTGTGCCAGGAAAGGTTGAGAATTGGATATTAGGAAACATTTCTATATGGAAGGGTCGGTTAAGCATTGGAACATGCTGCCCAGGGAGGTTTGGAGTCACCATCCCCGGAGGTGTTCAAAAACCTTGTGGNAGAGAATTAGAACTTTGGTTTTATGTTTTCATACAGTACTAGGATACTGCAGAGTGAGCCATACAATTATTGTGTTATACTGCAGAGTGGGCCATACAATTATTGTGTTATACTGGTTTTATGAAAAGATTTAATAAATCTGAAGAAAGAAGTCAG
>VWZW01005681.1:279251-313126 GCA_013397115.1 Edolisoma coerulescens
GGGGGAGGGAGGAGGGGTTGTCTCTCCCCAGCATTATTTTGACTCCTGAGGCTTTAGGTATATCTCTTCTACCCATCCAGCTGAGGAGGGCAGTGACACCTGGCTGGGTGCCTGGCATTCAGCCAGAGTCAACCCACCACAAGGAAAGTTCCTAGAGAATTAGAACTTTGGTTTTATGTTTTCATACAGTACTAGGATACTGCAGAGTGAGCCATACAATTATTGTGTTATACTGCAGAGTGGGCCATACAATTATTGTGTTATACTGGTTTTATGAAAAGATTTAATAAATCTGAAGAAAGAAGTCAGAGTTGCATTTGGACAGCCATATTATGAACCAATTAAATTGGGTGATTAGAAAGTGAGAATAAATTGGTTTGTTAATGTGTGTCTGTGGAGGGAATACTTCACCCATTGCATATTGCAGTGGACATCCAAACAGCTACCCAAAACCCACAAGTTTTAATACTTAACAGCTTTCCAAACAACTTGCTCAGTGCTGTGTCAAGACCACAGTGGTATTGATGCCTCGTGCTGCTGCTAAGCAGTGGTTAAAGCTAGTATTTAAATGAACACGTTAAGTGCTATTGAAAATCTGCACCATGTGGATGGCGGTTCCAAAAGCTGTCCGTGCACCAAAGCCTTCAGCAGTGCTCACCCTCTGCAGGACCAGATCTCACCTTCTGCTCAGAATGGGAAATTAGAGTGATTTTAAACCTTTAATCTTCTTTCATTCCTTGGAAATAAAAACATAAAGCCAGAACAATTAAAAGTGGCTGAAAGCCATGATTATGCAAATCCGCTCAGATGTCATGTTAAAATATAGCCAAACACTGCCAGAAACGGGAAGAGAGAGGATTCTAGGAGGAAACCAGAAAGGATTTCCTTAGCCAGTAGTAGATGATAACGTGATTGAGTTGAGATGAGAACCACCTGTGCTGCTGGGCTGCAGCTGGAATGGGAAGGAGAGTGGGAGACCAAGGAAAATGGGACAGGTGACAGTGGAGGATGTTGGGCAAATTTTTTTCATAAGAAGGATCTCAGCACTGCAGAGAGGAACATCGACAAGCCTACAAAGGGGCATGTAATGACAGGAGCAATTGGAAAACAAAAGGATTTACGCAATTTCTTTTTTTTTAAAGAGGCAAAGGAACAAGAGAATTGTGCAAGTACTGTAGCTTCAAATACACCTGAACGTAAAGAGGAAACCATAAAGACAATTATGTAATTGGAGTCATTAGTTAATTGAGTTAAAAGTGATTAAAATTAGAACTATAAATTAAATTCAAATTGGGTATTGGGGTTTTTTGGGTTTTTGTTTGGTTTTTTTCTGTTATATACTAAGACTATCCAAAATTCAGTTCCTGCTCCACAGAGTACCATGTACCAGGATTCCGTCAGTACACTCTCTATATCTCTTTATATATACTCTGCCTCTGTTCTCCAAATCATTTTCATCACTGAATTTTTCTTCTGCAAGACAGATACAGAACTATGTAAGACATAAATTAAAAGTACAATTCTCCTGCTGTTTATGCTTTTTTTGCAGTTGCATGAGTGGTGTGTATGAACAATGGGAGCAATAATAACATGGAAATCTATCCTGCACTCTAAAATAATGAGGAACCTGAATTCTGAAATTCATTCTTTGCAGAAGGCTCTTGGACTATGGTCCAAGGAGTCAAATCATTGGAAGGAAAGATGCTCCTACCACAGAAAGAATTGAGAAATGAGGAGTAGTAAGAAGCAGGTTTGTTTTGATCGAAATGCAGTTGTTAAAGGCTGTATTTATCATGTTATCATTGTCATGTTTGTTGATATGATAACATATGTGCTTGTCCTTTCATTTGTTATGGAAAATGATCCTGAGCTCATTATTCTGTGTCTGCTTTGCTCCTAGGACTGACATTTCAAGCAATGCTCTAGAATGTGGATGGTAGATCCACCTGCCACACAAATTCCTGCCAGTCTTTCCCTTTCTCAGGTCTAGGCATCATTTTGCCATGGTCTTAAATGTTGTGAAAGAACAGCTTTCACAGCTGTTCTCTAGATCTTGAGATACTGGTAGGACTCCTGGGCTATCACATTAAATACTTGAATATTCTGGTATCAGAGTTAATAGACATTCCTGCATAAGTCTCTCCTTCATGGTGATAAAATGAATGTATTTTGAAATACATTAAATCTGCAAATTTGAGTGCTTTGACAGTGTTCTTTTTATTGCAAAGTATGCCATTTTCATCTTCATAAAATTAAGTGCTTACATGTACCATATAATTAAATTGAGGCCCAGCAGAGGATTTGATCTGTGGGTTTATTAACTTTTGGCTGCATCACTATTTAATTGCTTTGGAAGTTTTATCAGACTAAAATGTGTCCAGGATACATTACCAATGGAAAAAATGTGAAAATTTTGATATAAAGAGAATGGTAAAATTTAAACCCCAGATAATTTCTATGCTTCACAGTAACTTACAGATGGAGGGGGAGCATGAGTCTGCCTCCATTTCTGCTATCAAATCCTAAGTACTATTTCCAAAATATCAGAGATAGAAGAACTATAATTTTATTTTGCTACCCAAGATTTTTACAACTTAATGCTGAGGGAAGTCCTATTCAAATTTTTTTACATGAAACTAGAAACCTGATGTTTTTGACAGGAATAAATTTACTTCAATATAAATATTAAGAAACAAAAGTCTAAAATCATGCAATATTATTGAACATGTCTTCTAAATTTATGTTCTGTGTATCACACGGTGCCCTGGAATTCTTTCATCTTCTTTTTACTTTGGTGGTGTTTTCTAAGCTGCTGTGAATGACCTTGGTCTTTTTTTTTTTTTTTTTTTTTTTTTTTTTTTTTTTTTAAGTTATTCTTTCACTGATCTATTTTGCTTCCACTGAAATTTTTTGTACTCTGGCTAGCATTTTCCTACACAGTTCTGGAATTACTTTTTAAATGTACAATCTGGATGACTTTCCCCTTGGCAATAATGGGGTTTCTGATCAAAATTTTATAAGCCTCACCACAGTCCTGCATCATTCTGTCCTATTAATGGAGTCTTTAAGGATGGAAACTTTAGAGCCTTTCTAGGTGTCAAGATAATCACATGTAGCAAGTTTTTATAGATAAATAAATATATAACTTGCTACTTCTCAAGCTCATCTCAGTGTGTGTGCACACTTGTGCACGTGCTCAGGAGACTTCACAAGGGAACTGCTAAAAAGCATTTGAGGCACCCCCACACATGACACTGTACAACACAATGATTTCCACATAAAAATATTTAGTTCTCGTAAGAACAGCAAGGTTAACTTCTTACTGTATTTATGTCTTTGTTTCTTGACATTCTCTTTCAATTTGTTTTTTATAATCCTTCTAACTTGTAAACCTTTTAGCTCTCAACCATCCTGAGGGTAATACTTGCTAAGTGCTCAGGGATGCCTTAGTAGATGATAAGTCTTTAGAAGAAGTGAAAGTTGTTATTATTGTTGTCATGTTCCTGATGTAGTTCTTATTTCCCCCCATTATAATGCCACACACAGAACTCTACAGATTATGACAGACTTTCTATTGTAAACCTCATTTTTAGACTTAAAGCTTGACTTAGAATATATTTTTGAGTGCTAAAGCAAATCATGTCATGCCTTGAGAACAAAGTACAGAAAACTGGAATAAAACCCCAAATAAAATCAGTTATTGAGAGACAGAAGTTTAACTGGGAGGAGTGGCCAATCCCCAAGGGCTGTGCAGCCCTTCAGAGGGGCCTCGACAGCTTGGAGGGATGGGCAGGGAAAAAACATCTGAAGTTCAATAAAGGCAAATGCAGGTCCTGTCCTGGGCAGGAACAGCCCCAGCAGCAGCACAGGCTGGGGGGCCCTGCTGGAGCAGCTCTGGGGGAAGGGCCTGGGGGTGCTGGGGGACAAGGAGCTGTCCCTGAGGCAGCAGAGTGTCCTGGGGCCGAGGAGGCCGAGGGTGCCCCGGGGGCATCGGGAAGAGCCTCGGCAGCAGGGCAGGGAGGGATCCTGCCCCTGTGCCCAGCCTGGGGGCACCTCTGCAGTGCCGGGCCCAGCTCTGGATCCTCAGCACAGCCGGGCCAGGGAGCTCCTGGAGCGGGGCCGGCGGAGGCCGCGCAGCTGAGGAAGGGCCTGGAGCATCTCCGTGCCCGGGAAAGGCTGAGGGAGCCGGGGCTGCTCAGCCTGGAGAGGAGCCCCAGCTGAGAGGGGCCCTCGGGCCTGGCTGTCCCTGTGTGCAGGGAGGGCTCCGAGCAGGGCCCGGGCTCTGCTCCGGGGCCCAGCAATGGCCCCAGAGCCACGGGCAGGGCCTGAGCCCAGGCAGCTCCCCCTGCACAGGAGGCAGAACTTCTGCCCTGGGCAGGGCCCAGCCCCGAACAGATTGTGCAGAGAGGCTGTGGAGTCTCCTCCCTGGGGATATTGCAGAGCCACACGGACACACTGCTGTGCCCTGTGCTCTGGGATGGCCCTGCTGGAGCAGGGAGGTGGCACCAGAGGAGCCCCTGGGCGCCCCTCCAGCCTCACCCATCCCGGGGTTCTGCGGGGAAAACCATATTTGCCGTAGTACCAAGTGTCCATTGCATGGTACAAACAACACACAACAGTGAGAAGTACCAACATGGGCCAATTACACATTTATTGCACTCTCACGTTCTGTATATAACACAAGCAGTACAGCAGAAAATAGGTATTTGTTTTCAAAGGGGATTTTTTTGTCCTACAGCAAGTCATTATCTATGGTATGTTACAATTCAATGGATGTATTTGCCTAACTCTGAAGCAGTTACCTCTTGGATTGCTACCAAAGAGTTTAAGGTTAGGAAGAGGCTGGCTGTATTTCCAGAAACTGTTTTTTGGGGTTTTTTTTTGGTTTGTGTTTTTTGGTTTTTTTTTTTTTAAAAGAACATGAAAAGAAAATGTTAGAATCTAATTCGCCTCTAACATAATTCAAAATAGTGACATTTTGGAATATAGTTAGCAGGTTTTTTGTGGACTGCCTATTCAGTTTTTCAGGTGTGACCTCCACCAGTTTGAAAATGTGTATTTAATTTCTACAGTAATTTTATTTTAAATAATAACTTAAAGTGATGTGGTCAAGTCTGAAAATATTTCAAAATCATAAGTACCGTATAGTCCACTACCTTTCATGTTCTTGAATTTGAAATTTAGGCAATGAAAATATTCTAACTTTGAGGTGAATCTGAGCATGAAATTATTAAATGTATGTGGCCTAACTTCTGAGTGACATAATTTAAAAGCAGTGTGGATCAGCTCAGTCAGGAAAAGGTCAACTTAATCAGTATTCGTAGTTTTAAATCTCCTGAAGAGTATTTTTTTTCAAACTTAGTATGTCTTCAAAGTACCAATCAGCTCCTGTCTCTTGCCCAGGGGAGCTAAGGTTAGCTCCAAGCACTTTGCACATCACATCTGTTTAGAAGACTGAGGCTGTAGATTTTGGAATTAAATGCGGTGCTATTGCCTTCCATATGATTTCAGATACTTTAAAAAAAAATCAATTTTAAATGCAGTGATAAATGTTAATCTTTTTATTAAATACATTTTTACTTTATATTTGACTACAAGCTCTGCTTGTAAAAAGTCTCTACTACAGCACTGTGAGAGAGACACACATTAGGATATTTCATTCCTTGGGGAAATAGATTTATATTCTATTATAAAGTTATCTGATTTTGACTGTATTATAGTTCTGTCTTTATAGCACTGCATTTTAGCCAATACACTGTGAATTATCTCACACTCATTCTTCTCTCTTAACAGCCACACTGCTGATAAAAACCTTAAAAGTTGCTTTGATATCTCTTTTGCCCAATGGCAAAGCTCAGCTGTAGTCACTGTCATTCCTGAGCAGAAGTTTAAACATTACTCCATTAAAAGATCTCTCTTTATAGGGACAAGAAAAACCTCCCAAGGAGTGTATATCATCAATTCCAATGTTTTCTATCTTATTGTTAAAAAATAAGAACATTTTTTGAAGCAAAATCCCTCATTTCACTTCCTTGTGACAGGAATCTTTTTTTTTGCATTTAAAGATCAGTAATACATTTTCTTGGAATAAACCCAACTTGTTCAAACTGCCTCCAGCCCTGGGCCAGCACAGGAAGGAGCTGGAGCTGCTGCAGAGAGCCCAGAGGAGGCACCAGGATGAGCAGAGGGATGGAGCAGCTCTGCTGGCAGGAAAGGCTGCGAGAGCTGCGATTGTTCAGCCTGGAGAGGAGAAGCTTTGGGGGGAGCTCAGTGCGGCCTTGCAGGGCCTGAAGGAGCTGCAGGAAAGATGGAGAGAGACAATTGCCAAGGGCTGGAGGGCCAGGCCACAGGGAATGGCTTCCCAGTGCCAGAGGGCAGGGCTGGATGGGATATTGGGAAGGAATTGTTCCCTGGGAGGGTGGGCAGGCCCTGGCACAGGGTGCCCAGAGCAGCTGTGGCTGCCCCTGGATCCCTGGCAGTGCCCAAGGCCAGGCTGGACATTGGGGCTTGGAGCAGCCTGGGACAGTGGGAGGTGTCCCTGCCCATGGCAGGGGGGTGGAATGAGACGAGCTCCTTTCCAACCCAAGCCATTCTGTGATTCATTCTATGATTTTACTCTGATTTGTTGTGAGTAGGTAAAGGTTTTAGGAAATAAGAGCAATTGCTTCGTAAAGAAAATGATAAACTTCCTTAGAGAAAAGGGAATATCATGGTTCTTTCAAACCTGCAGAATCCTCACCTTTTGATGAGCAATTGAAATCATGTAAAGTTGAGGTTTAGAGTAATGAAAAGTAGAAGAACCCACTAATGATGGAGATTTGCGGGAAGGGGAATGATGTAGGATAGGCTGCATTGTGGGGTTTAGGTCATAATTTATTTGGTTGATTCTCCCACATTTCCATTCAACACAAAAGGGAGAGTTTTGAACAGGAAAGGATGGAGAATGAAGAATGGAGGATGTCTTCTGTTTCAATTCATTCTTGCAATGCAATGTTAGTCATCAGTTACCGTGAAACATTTTTTTTTATGAATTATAATTTTTGAAACTGTCTTTAATATGGGATTTAAACTTTGGTTTAGCTTCAAAAAGTAGGTCATTTTAAGGTGTCCAGATCTGAGTAACCCCACAACTCTGCAAGTTGTGTAGTCTGAAAATTAATGTTTTAGCTGAATATATATTCAGCTCTAGCTGTATGATATCTAATTTAGAATTATTTGGTTTAGTACCATTCAGGTCTTCACATTTTCAAAGCTAGTTATACAGCAACAGTGTATTAGCCATGCAATTTATCAATATTTATTCATTATCCAAATGGCAGACTACTTGTCATAATTAATTATTGAAGTAATAAATAGTCTTATTAATAAAAACGGATGACAAGAACAGAATGATTTCCTTGATAAAGACTGATGACAGATTCTAGTATCTGACACGACATTCAGAACACTGTGCAGATTGAATCTAAGGCCTCCTGCATGGATAATAAATTGTTTTTTCAGAGAATAAAATGATTGATACATTTGCTTTGTGTGGAAAAAGCACCTGGGAAAAGATTCTACTCCCCAAGTTATTTAAACAGACTATGGTGAAATTTTCTTTCCTTGTGACAAATTTAACTTTCCGAGGAAGTGACAGCTCTTTGGCAGAGAGAGAGGAATTGATGCCTGCTTGGGGTCCTTGACTTACAGATTCTCCTCGAAGTCACATTCATTTGGAAGTCTCCCGGCGCTGCCTCTCCCTGTGCACGCTCCGCTGGAGCCCGCGGAGGGGCCGGGGCAGGGCGGGAGGGTGGTGGCAGAGCGCGGGCACGCGGCAGAGGCTGCTGAGGCGAGTGAAGCCCTGTCACACACTTTGGGGACACTTTGCTGTTATTGCTGCGTGCCTGAGGTGCCTCAAACGCTCGTTTTTCCCTTGGTTTGAGCTTACCTTTGGTGACAAAGCAGCCCCCGAGGCTGAGCATCATTTGACAGCTCGGACATGGCTGGGCTGGGGAAAGGAAGGGGTTTCACCCAGAAAAATGAATTTAAAAACCCCCCAAAAACCAACAAACAAATGAAACAATGTCTGGGTGTTATATTCATAACCATTCAAGTGTTTTATTCATAACCAGTATCACTGAAGATTAAAATCTAAATATTATATTTCAAAAGTCTTCTGAAGGATGTTGGGTCTATAGGATGCCTGGCATTTGGTTTCCTTAGCTTAGAGAAAATAGTACATTTTGTTTCCTTTGGTGCATCTTTTCCCATTTTTCTGTATGTTACTTGAACTTAAAGGAGTTTCATATATATAAAAATTCTCTGTCATTTGCAATGAACTGAGACATGGAAGTCCTATATAATTTTCTCTTAATTGCTCCCTTAATAGCCTATTTAATGTAGTCTATAAAATCAGTCTTACCATCAACAAAGTCATGATATGGAGATTTATAATAGCTCTTACAGAGTCTTTTTCAGTTTCTGGGCTCAAGATTGACAATGTTATAAAGAAACAGTAATAGAATGTGCTATTCTACTGAATGTCCATCTAGTTAATTTATGAATTTTTATGCTGTAATCTGCACTTTGCACTAATTCTGACTCATGCTCCTATAATTGTACATAAAATGTAGTTGCACTTCTATTGGAATTTTGGGTTTAGGCCAAACGGATGAGTAAAGCACCAAGAAATGACTCTGTGTATTAAGACATGAAAAAGAAACAATTATTGTCAGGTTAGACACACTCTTCTCTGGAACTGACTTTGCATCTAACCCACTGATTTTCTGGTCTCTTGCATATAATTAGTCTTGGAATGACAATACTTCTCTGGCTCATTGATGATGGATACCCTGAGCCAAATCCTATCTCAGTCAATGCATCCAGTCTTAAGTGACGAGTCATCTTTCTGGAAGGAGCTAGGTGATGGTCAGAAATGACACAGGAATAAGCATGGCAGAAGTTTCCATCTGTTTAATATCAATTTCTTTTTCAGCAACAAGTAGAAGTGATTAGGGGATAACTGACTATATTCAAATCTGCTTCCTAATGTGGAAGATCTATAATATAATTACACAATAAATTCTAATAGTTAATTCTAATATTGGCAATTATATGCTATATGCATCATGACAACAGTTCTGTAGAAATTTTATCTCTTTCAAATTGATCAAAGTTTAAATTCAAGTTCAAGTGATCAGATCCAAAGGAATTCTGTCAAAATTATCTATCTTTGCAGAGCCGTAGCTGTAACATAAGAGGCAGCTAAGGCAAATGTGGATTTTGTTACCCATACACTTGGGAGTGGGAAGATGGGATATTTTTTTATCTTAACTACACACCTGAAACCACAGAGTTCAGAGCCACTGATTTTGACTGATATTAGAATGAAAGACTTCAGGATCCTAATGCAGTTCCTAATGTAGTTATTCTTGTCTGCATACCCAAATATTTTTGGCAGCAGGTTGGTGAGCGTTTCTTTCCCCTGCAGAGGATTGCCCAGACGAGCTCATGTAGAGTTCAATGTAGAATTTATGTCTCTTAGAGGGCTGGCTTTGTTTAATTAGTTGGTTTAGTTTGTAATACCAGCAATTCAAAGTGAAATCTAGATGTCTTTTTAATTTTAGTGTTTCTAAAACTTTTTTCAGTAAGCTATCTCCTGTATTTAATAAAAAAGCTATTTAGAATTCTGTTGGGTTTAGCTGCAGTAAATTCTATAGCGTTCTTCCAAAAGAGGCAATCAAATAGTTTTAACAATTCAAACAAAGAATCAAAGGAAAAGGAGCAGAATATGTGATGCTGGAGTTAAGCATGCTGCAGAAATCAAGCTGAAGAAGCTGATGAGAACTTATTAACACCTGCCCCTTCTGCTCAAATCTGCTCTAAAGTCTGAACATCTCAAAGAATTCCATTTAATATGAAACCTTCCACCACCTGATTGTTATTTAGCAGGTGAGAGGAAATCCAGGAAATTGCCAGAACTCATTTCTCTGTATAGAATTAGTAACAGCAGAAGTTTAAAAATGACTTGGGTGCACCAAGAGACTGAGAATGAAGTGATGATCAGGCAGATAACAGGTGGCCTCATGCAAGGTTGTCCAGGTTAGCTTACGTGCTGTAAGATAAGTTTGTTGTGACTCAGCTCACTGTATCATTAATATAGAAGAGCTAAATACCCTAATTTGGGGCCCTTTTAGAAAGCTCTCCATGTAAATTTTGTTTATACAGTTTCAACATGCACTCAGATGAAACACCCTATTTTCATGTTTTTAAAGTAAATTACCCTGAATAGAGAGAAAATGATTTGCAATGTTATTAGGCTAAAGTGAAATCCAAGTTTCGTACAAAGGTCAAGTTATCCTCTAGTTTATAATTTACAAAGTTTTTACCTTTTCTATCAGTCCATACCCTTTGAAGTGCTGTTTCATATTAAAACTGATGTAATTATACAGGGTTTCAATTGTTAATAGCACCAGTGGGAATGAGTGATTCATTTTTTCCTGCATTGTAAGACACTGCTCTTGCAAACCAGAGACACAGAATGTTTTAAATGGTCCAGTTCTATGTCTGTTGACAAATGTATCCATCTAACAGACAGACATGTATCACTCAGTGGCATGTTTGGAAAAACTGGACAGAAACTGCTTTTTTAATTTCTTCAGAGAGTGGTTGAGAATGTGGAAGCATCACTTGTACTGATTAAAAGAGGGAGAGTTGGACTGTTGTCAGCTATGTTTAAAGTAAAATATGCTCATGCTCCTTTTCTTGTATATCCATAAAAGATTCCATTTTGCAATTACTCAGATTTTTTATTTTTTCAGCCTTGCTCTGTTATTATGGAGCTGCACAGCAGCTTAATCTGATATAAATGAGGGTAGTGAAGTCCTTTCTCTTGCTTAAGCCTTGTATTTTCAGCCTTTTCTCCCTTCCCACCATCATCTGTACTCCAAGATGCTTCTGTGGCTGCTTCCTTTTCTTGCCACCTAAAAGCAGGCAAAATGTTGTGTACATGTTGAATGATCCACAAAGAAAACTACCTACAGCTTTTAAAGGTATTACTTACCGAAGGATGAAATTTAGTATTTATATAGTTAATCAGTTTGGGTTGGTAAAGAATTTAGGAGGCCGGTTTAGTGGTTGGGTTATGCTTTCTGGAAAGCTACTGAGTCATTTGCCTTGGTAGATATCAGTCTGGCATAGCTCTTGCTCTACAAATTCAGTACTTAGTGGGACCAGACCTCCTCACATTATTTTGAATATCAAAAAATCTTGTATTCATGGAGTTTACTCTGAGTTTAGGAGCAGGGCCTATGTGCACTTGACACATACTTCCAACTAAACTTCCTCCTGGTTTTTTTTGGGGGGGGGGCACTTTTTCGTTGTTTGGTTGTTGTTTGGGATTTTTGGGGGGTCAAATACAAATTTAAGCCTGTTTTATATGACTGTATTAAAATTACATGGGAACCTTCTTCTCCAAATCATATTCATAATTATACCTTATAGCTCTTGATCATAATAGATGATCCAAGGGCATTATCCGCAGCTAATCATGAATTCATCCATGGTTGAAATCCTCCAAAGTAGAAATGTTATCATCACTTGCCTACATCTTTCATACTTGAAAAATAATAATTAAATAAAATCTTTTGAGTACTCACTTTTTTCATTTTGAAGTGTGGCTGGATAGGTAAAATCTGATTTCCTTAATTATTCTACAAATTCAGAGTAATATATTAAGAGTGCTGTAATATTTTTTATCCTCAGGGATATTTAGTTATTTTAAAGCAATTTAAGCAGGAGAGCCTTTTTGCTCTGTCAGAGTGTAGTTATGTCCAGAATTATGAGCACAAAGAATTATACTGTCACCCATGAAAATTAACAGAGTTCTTCTGCGGAGAGACCACACCAGTTTTTACAGAAATATTGGGTCATCGTTTACAGTTGGAAAAAAACCCCTTTGGAATTACAGTGCAGTTTTAGGTAAATAGCATAAATCCAAAGTGAATTCTGGTGATGGCTCTGGGATTAATCCTGAATTCTTGTAAAAGCTTACACGGGCTTGTGCTGGTGTAGGCCATGATGTTATCATCAAAGTCTGACTCGGAGTTCTCACATGCAGCAGTCAATTATCCAGTCATTGGTTAATTAGTGACCAACAGGAACAATTGGCTGCTAAATGTTTGGCATTTTTGGGGAGAGTTTCTTAAGGGTACTCTGGTTTCACCCAGCACATCAAACTAAACTCTGAAGTTCCATGGGTGCTCTTTCTCTGCATGGTGCCCTCGTTTATTGCCACTAGACCTGGAAGAAAATTCACAGACTCCTCAGCACAGAGATCCTGGATTTCCAAGGTCTGATGCTCCTGCATTCCTCTGATCTGGAAAGTTAAATGTTGTTACCACAGTAGAGGGAATTCCTCAAGTGTGATTAGCACAGGACAGAGCCCTTCAGATGGCAAACTGGGAGCAGCTCCTTCTGGGGTCTGTGAGAGTGCTGTGAGCTGTGGGATGGCAGGAGATCATTGACTGGGAGATGGAGAGCATGCATCCGTCTTCCCTGAGCAGGGAACAGCACTGAACTTCCCAGAAGCTCATGAGAGTTTCTGGGCCAGGCACTTTAGGAGTGTTTTCTGACACTGCCCGGAGAGTAAAAGGTTGTTTGTCAGAAGGTTTTGGTGAGTAAAAATTCCCCAAGAGCCCACTGGGGAATAAGGACTAACCTGGGAGTCTGCAGGGTCCTTGGTGTCCACCCCAGTGCTGGTCCCGCCAAAGCAGGTTTCCCTCCTCACACAGACACCAGGAATCCTTGTGTTCCTTCCTGCCCTTCCCACAGAGGACATTGTCTCCTTGCTACTCTTCTTTGTTGATCTCATTCACACATGTACAGACACCTAACAAAAAACCCAAACAGTAATTTAAAGAGAATCATTTTTATCCTCATTCCTCAGTCCCCTGTGCGTAATGGAATCAGACTTTCACCTCCATTCAGTGAGGGTTTGGAATTTAGGCTTTTTCTTAGCCACCATTAATTTCTAGAGATGATGCAGCTGGTTTAATGAGAAAATAGGATTTTATTCTATTTCATGCATCAACAACTCAATTGTTACCTAAGTGCAATTACAAAATAGTGCAGCCCAGCTTTGTTGGGTATCAAATACCCACAGCTCTTACTCACTGTCTGGGGAATGAAATAAGTACTACTGAAAATGAGGGCATTTGTTCTTGTAGGGTGTGTTAGTTAAACCACTACAAAAAGCATAGCTTGACTTGTGTGAGTGCAAGGTCAAGTCTTCCCCACCTCTTGTTACTCAGGTGTTATTGGTTGTATTTGTCAGTGACATAAGAGGTATTGATAAGTGATTTTTAGTGCCAGTTGTTTTTTTTTTTAAAGCAAACCAACCTGGGGGAATAAAAATGGGAATGTCTTTCAGTTTTACTTTCAGATGCTTGTTAAGTACAGACACAGAAGGTAATAGTGGAGCTCACCAAGTTAAAACCACTTGCAAAAAAGAAAATAGTGAAAAGGATTAATTCATGTCGTTCTGTGTATATTTATACATTAAAACCAGTAAGAAATGCTGAAATTGTGAGAGTGCTGATGATATTGTGTTTGAGAGATCTGAGCCTAAGTGTCAAATAACTATATGTTATGACTATTCAAGTTAAATGTGTGCAATTATAACTGATATGTTTAAAATTATTATTTTGAGTATCTTATTTACCACTTATCAGCTGCCAGTTTCAAAAACAGTGGGGACAAATTGATCAGGTGTTTAACCATGTGAACTCAAGTGTTTTCCATCAGCTCTGCTTTTGCTTTGGAGCTGAATTGGGTACAAAACAGAACAGTTTGCAGTAGATCTGGTCAGATTTGCCTGGAAACATAAATTCCTGTAATAAATTCTTTTATAGCCAATTGAATTATTTTCCAAATCGCCCATTTATTCTAAGTTTTTTTATTAAATGAGATGCTAGTGCTGTCCTTTTGTAGTGTACAATATACAGGGCACCAAACCCTCTGTAATCACTATTTATAATTGGAAGTGGAAGCTATATGATTAAATCTTAATCTCTTGCATCGGTAAAATGTTCCCAAATCCTGGCTTTGTGGTTTTCACTTTGTTTTTAATGCATTGTTACTAATGATTCAATGATGCTAATGCAGTGAAGGGATGGGGAAGCTAGGGAACACTGCTTACTGCAAAAGGTTAAATGGTTTTTTGAAATAATTCATTACAGATGAAAAAAAGATTAAAATTCTTAGGTCTGTATACATTTAGTCTTTTATGTGTGCTTTTAACAAGAATGGTCTGCACATCTGTGTCAGCCATCACTAACTGGAACGCTGTGTTTGATTGAGGGTTATGTTAGTCTTTGGAGCTGACATGGATTTGCTTATCTGCATGGTCAGTGGGATTTGGAATGACAATTTATTATAGTGCATTATACTTTATTTATAATTCACAAATGGCTTAGAGATTTAGATTTTTGTTATCTTGTTCCTGAATCATCTCTTCATAGTTGGTGTCAGTGTCCATTAGCTTGGATTGCTCATAGAACATCCTATTTTAGCTGGAAGGGACATACAATGGCCATTGTCCAAAGGCCTCTGAAACCTGACAGACTTGGGCACTGACCACCTCTCTAGGAAGCCATTCTGTGCCTGATCACCCTCTGGGTAAAGAAATGCTTCCAGATCTCCAGTCTAAACCTCCCTGTGCAGCTTTGAACCATTCCATGTGTCCTATCACCAGAACCCCAGGATGGGTGAGGCTGGAGGGGCACCCAGGGGCTCCTCTGGTGCCACCTCCCTGCTCCAGCAGGGCCATCCCAGAGCACAGGGCACAGCAGTGTGTCCGTGTGGCTCTGCAATATCCCCAGGGAGGAGACTCCACAGCCTCTCTGCACAATCTGTGCACAGAGAGAGGAGCTCAGCCTGGCCCTCTCCATGTCCCCTCCCCAACAAGGAGAAGAAGTCACCAGTTATTCCAGAAATGGTTGCAGATAAACAGAACCATGACACAACAATTCTCTTGCGCAAACACTTCCAAGTGCTCCTCTCCCCCTCCAGTGTAACCCATTTTACTGCCCTGGAGAGGGAACTGTGAGGATAAATTGTTTCTTCATTTCAAATAAGGTGAGAAAATACAATAATTATATAGCTCTGAGGTTACCTCAGGAAAAGCTTGTTCATGTTGGCTGTACCTGAAGTGATACAAGAAGAGAATTTGAACACAATAATCTGAATCAGCAAATGCGGTTTGAATTTTTAGCCCAGTTAAGATTTATTACAAGTACTGCTTGCAGAGTTTTGCCTGAGGGATTTTTGCCATTGATTGTATTTGTGCTCATACAATTCCTTATCAAGAGCAGTTCACAATTTTCATGATCATTTGTGCAAATTTTGGACAGTTGTAAGAGTTTTAAACATTTGAGTTCAAAAGGTTGTTGAATTTCAGTTGTTTTCTACTGAATGTTTGCTGTTTGACATTGAACAGTTCTTATGCCACCACTCAGAAAGACCTGCTGAGCAGCAAGTGATGCAACCCCTCACAGGATAGGAATGTTTGGAACTGGAAGGTCACAAGGAAGCCCAATCTTGTGTTCCTGAAGAAACTAACAGTTGGCTGTGCTCTGGGCAGCAGGTTCTGTTCAGATGCTCTAATGTATTCCAACAGCCATGTGGCCAGAAACAGGCAAAGTGTGAGAAATGCCAGCCTTTTTATGTGTGTGGGTGAAGAAGGAAAAAGTTATTTGAGGAATTAATACTGATGTTCTGAAATTGAACATTTAGAATTGCTAATTTCACCAACTAGATATTGTAGCACAGAGAGCCGAGACTGCAACTGTATGAAGTGTTCCATAATAAACAGTCCTCCCAAGAAGCAGAAACGTGACTGTTCACAATATAAACAGCAGTCTTTCTCAGCACGTTAAAATTAAAGTATTATAACGAAACTTTAGAGTTCAAGCAAGCAAAGGATTTCAGACAACCAGCTCATTTTGCATTAGGCAGCGTAATAGAATATACAAAAAGCAAAGCAAGAGAAAATACAACACAACAGACCTTCTTTAAAAAAGGCCATTAAATAACACTCCAAGTCTAATGGATAAGATTCCCAGCTCAGCAGAGGCTGTGGAGCAGATATGAATTTCAGATTGTTGGCAGAGGTCTCCCTGGGTTATGCTCCCACAAGTTATTATTTCATTGGAAATAATGCTTCTCACCTGTGGTTAAACATGATAAATACATTAACAGACCACGTTATATCAGGATAACATTCCCCTATTTGGATTGTCCTGGTTTCACTTTGAGATATTACCCATTGGCAGCTCAGGATAGTTGACAGGAAACATCCTTGTTAAGCAGCCTACGATATCCTCGAAATGTAGTTCTAGTCCAGCTACATTATCCTTGAAGATTACTTCTGTGAGGACATAACTCACCAGCAGTGACGGGTGAGAACTGGGCAGTCCCAAAGTTCTGAAGCCTTGCAGAAAGCAGCCTGTGTCAAGCCACAAGGCTCTTTCTAGTCTGACACCACAGAGGTGGTTTTTATTTTTTCTATAAGACATTTGAATTTAGCAAAGTCTGCGGTTGAGGGTGTGAGATTAGTTCTGCTGAGAAGAATCTCAGTGTTATAGTCTTGATAAATAAGCAGACTTGTAGGGGTCATTCTCGGATCCCTGTGTGTTCTCCTTTCTCTCACCCCTATACCATTCCATTAGGTTCTTGTATTTGGCTGTAAGGTAGAAGGTGCTTTGTGCTTCTCAGTTTCTAATTAAATCTACTTCAGAGTAAGTCTTCTTGAGTGCTTCACTACAGCTGGCTCCACTCAAAGTTATTGAAGTACTATTGTTTTCTGTTAGTGACATAGAAATTCTTGTGAGGGAGAAAAGAAGTTCTCAGTTCTTGTGAGAAAAGGATTAACTTTGTCATAGAATCATAGCAGAGTTACATGGGTTGCAGCCCCACAGGTCAGCAAGGCCAACTTGCTATTTGAAGAAAAATTATTACGAGTCTACTGCTAGATAAGGTCAATAGCTTTGTCTAGCACAGGTTTAGAAACCTCTGTGGCTGGTGATTTTATTACCTGAAAGGACAACCTCGCCCAAGGCAGCACTATCCTCCTAGTGAATTAGTGGTGGAGTGGTTTTTGTTGTTTGGGGTTTTTTTCACTTATTTAACCTGACCCTTCCAAGCCTGAGTTTCTGCTTTTCTGAGTTTTCAATGTGACCAAGAAGAGTTCAGGCCCATCACCCCTCAGTCCATTGCAGTTTTCTGTAACTAAAATTGTATTTACAGATCTTGGTCATCGTGATTTGCTGGTGACCCAATTTTCCTTCCTCAAACATCGATTTTATTGTCTGTAAACCTTCAATTATGAGTGTCCTGGTTTCATTTAGGTGCTCCAGCAGGGCCATCCCAGAGCACAGGGCACAGCAGTGTGTCCGTGTGGCTCTGCAATATCCCCAGGGAGGAGACTCCACAGCCTCTCTGCACAATCTGTTCAGGGCTGGGCCCTACCCAGGGCAGAAGTTCTGCGTCAAGTTCAGAATGGATTCTGGAATTTCCTGGATTCCAGGAGGTTTCCATGTTTCCTGCTGTTATTAACTGTGTGATGTTTGTAGCATTTCAGTGCAATGGAATAGTGGCTATTATGGGGATGTGCTAAATAGCTTGAAAATGAAAGTGGGAATGAAGAGCAGGTCTTATGCTAATTATTACCACAGAACCTTTTCCCTTTGCCTGGTGTGACCAAAGTGGCTGCTTCAGCCCAGTGGATGGTTCTGGGCTCCTCAGTTCAGGAAGGACATTGAGACACTTGAATGTGTCCAAAGGAGGGCAACAAGGCTGGTGAAAGGCTTGGAACACAAGCCCTGTGAGGAACGACTGAGGGAGCTGGGGGTGTTCAGCCTGGTGAAAAGGAGACTCAGAGGTGACCTCATCACTCTCTACAACTCCCTGAAAGGTGGTTGTAGCCGGGGATGGGCGGGGGGTGGGGGTTGCTCTCTTTTTCCAGGCAACAGCTGACAGAACAAGAGGACACAGCCTCAAGTTGTGCCAAGGGAAATTTTGGTTGGATGCTAAGAAAAAGTTTTTTACTGAAACAGTGATAAAGTATTGGAATCATCTGTCCAGGGAGGTGGTGGAGTCACCATCCCGGGGTGTGTTTAAAAAAAGATTGGATGTGGCAGTCAGTGTCATGGTTTAGTTGAGGTGTGTTCGGGCATGGGTTAGACTTGGTGATCTTGAAGGTCTCTTCCAACCTGGTGATTGTGTGATTCTGTGTATGATTCTGTTTGAAACAATTTATTATCTCATGGTTGCAGGACATCTGTACCTCTGCAGGCAGGTACCTCCCTGCTCCTCTGCTTTGTCTCCGTGTTCAGCTGCACAAGAAGTGTAAAAATTCTAGTTAATTTTCCAAACAATCTCCTCTCTGCTACCTCAGTCCCACCAAACTGCACTGCAGTGGATTTCAACATCCACGCTAGTGTACAAGAGATTTGCTTCAAACTGTGGGGCAAACCCTATTTTAATTCATACTGATGTCAAAAGAGCTTTGACCACTTTGACACCAACCTGTTACAGAATGGCAGTGACGTTGTAAAGCAAGGTTTTGGTATTTGAGTCCCATGCTGGGAAATGGAAACTATGGATTACATTTGAGAAGCCTGGAAAGCTTCCAAATGTATGTAATTTTACTTAAATTTTATTTAACCTGTCCACAAAAAGAGTCTGAACCAGAAGCCAGTTATATTTTTTCAGTTTAGGGTAGTTAGGAGGAGTTTGCTGAAGATTTCATTGCTTGATGCAACAAAATCAAGGAACATCTCCTGTCTTTCCCTCCTGTGTTTCTGAGCTCTCCTTTCCTCTCTGGCTTTAGCAGTGCATGATGATGAAAACAGTGATATCTGTGCTGGTGCCAGGTGGTCATTTTCCTTTAATTCAGGTTCCAGGTATTGGAGCTGGTTGCTTTGCAGTAATTATTAGTTACTCTTGCTGTTCAAGCTGAGGGCAATTTTAGTGCCCATTACAGGAAAGATTTTTAAATGAGGTAATTAGCTATTTACCAGTAATTGTAGCAGTAGAATAAGAAAAAATTCCACTGTGCTACCTGATGTGTTCTCCCTCTAATCTCTGATATAGATTCTCAGCTGTGTTAATTGGCCTGGCTTGGTGGAAGCCAAAGTCAGTGGTGGTTTATATACCTGAGGGTCTGGCCTATCTTAATTTTTTTCCTTTTTACAAATCTACATTGATACTATGTTTCATTCTTTCTTTTGATCTCCACTTCTTTTCTTGCTGTCTGCTTTGATGAAATTTAACCACCAAAAAAAAGTAAAAAATAAACATTATTTTAAAAGATGTATATATATATATATATAGATATGCACATATCTGAAGGAGATCTTGTTAGGGAATAGCAGTGTTGGGAAAACAAGTCTGTAAAAGTTCAGAGATGTGATAATTAAACTTCCATGCATAAATTCTTTATTCCGTCTCCCCACTTGAGCTATCCGGAGCCTGTTGCCTTTCACAGCACTTGACATTTTCATAGCCTTTGCATTTTAAGCCAGTTTCATTTCATCTCATTCAACACCTAGTTCAATCTAATTTCATTTTTGGATAAGTGAAACAGAGACTGAATCTTGGGAAAGTTTTATTTCCGTGACTGAGAGAGCATCATTTAGGAACTCTTCTAAAGGCAACAAGGCAATCCAATTCTTGGTGCTTTAGATGCTTTACACATAATATGATTCAGATTTTTGTTACCTTTTTTGCTACATACCTTTTAAATAAGGTAAATCATTAACTTTATAACTCCAATGCATTTTTGGAGAATCAGCTCTCAGAATCTGTAAAAGATCTGCTTTTGCACCTTATGCAGATTTCTTTGGACTGCTTGAGTCTTAACCCATGGTTACGGTGAATCAACATCAGCATTTCTGGTTCTTCTCCAAGAAGATTATAATGCTGATAACAGCAGATTTCTTCCTTTTTGAGAGGTAGCTGATTATTGATAGTGCAAAAATGATTGTTCTCATCCTCATACTGGGTTATGAGTTGTTTTGTACGTTGTAGATAATTATCAGTCTATTCTGAGAGAAGTAATTACCCAGTATTTGGGATATAAATATTGCTGTTTGAGTTCTTATTAATTATTGGCCTGATAAAAACTTAAATGTCCTAAAAAGAGGGGAAAAAATCTAAAGCTACATAGAACAGGAGAAAAATAATCAGGTGATGTTGTGAATAGTGTGTGTGTATATATATATCTCTCACGTCAAATCTATGGGAATTTGTTTGGTTCCATTTTTTATTTCCACCATCCTTACCATATTCTTCATCTAACAAAAAGATACTGTTCACATTCTTCTCTAATTTCTTCTCTAAATAAAAATTCCACCCATGGAGTCATCAATACATAGAATATTTCCTCGTGACAGTGTCACTGTGTGTGCTGAGAGGGGTATGATAGGAAGAGAAAAGAGATTATACTGGTGTCATTACTAATTGAGTTCTAATGTTGGAGTTCATTAACACAGAAGGAAACACAGCTCTACAGCCAAGACCTTCCTATGAAAATTTACAACATTAAGTGGCTTGCATGGTACCAAAATCACATTTCAACCAACAAGGTACTATATAGGCTTTGTGTTACATTTACGTACTTGATTAAGAATATATTAGCTATGAGTTCTGCCAATTTACTGAAGAACAACCTAATTTTGCAAAAAGATCAGTTAAACACTATTATTTTTGTAGCTTTTTACAGTGATGGTCTTCAATAACCACTTACCATAATCAGAGACTGTAGAATTTGCATATTTTAATTGATTTGCAGATTGTCTGCCTGTTCTAGATGGAAAATACTTATTTGATAGCATTCATGGTTTAAAATCAGTGGATTTAGTTACTATCCTCTTGTGCTGCTCCTGACTGAATCAGCAATGTTGAGCTGTGACCAAACACAATGAGTGCCCGCGGTTTACAAAATCTCATCCAAGGAGCAAGAACAGCAAATATTCCATACAGAATTTGTGGATTCTCTTGGGGTACATGTCTCTCACTGGTACCAGTTTATGGCAGACTCTGTCCTTTGCAAGTCTTTCCATGAGAATTATGAAACTAAAAGAGCTGAGGCTTTTGATCTTGTGGTTAATCCTGGCCTCATCAGTCTTCAAAACTTTTGCTTCTGGGTGTTTTCATGGATAAAGCACATCCACCATTGTAGTTCTTCCAAATGAGACACTGTGGGACTGTTCCTATTGATTAGACACATTATCCTGCTATGAGTGGCCAAAAATATCCTGCAAATCGTGCAAAGATGTAAAATTCCAATAGAAGGCAATCACACAATATTGGGTGATGCAACATCTGTTGGGGTTTTATTTAATCCCATGACTGACCACGTGATCAAAAGAATTTGTAGACTCCATGGACTAGACCTGAATGAGAATAAAGTGTTCTAATGGATGACTTTTTTGAAAAGAAATAGAAAAATAGTGAAGAAATAAAGCAGAGTTGAAGCTTTAGTAAGCTCAGAAGATCACTAGGTAAAATCTGCTGTCTAAGGGGAAAAGGGATTCTGGAGGGGTTGACAGTTACTTAAGGAAGAAATATTAAGACTAGCAAAAAAAAAAAGAGCAAAAGCTCTCCTGAAAAAAAGAAGGCACAGGAAGATTAGTGGCACACCAAGCTGGCTAAATAATGAATTCTTCAATGACTTGATGGTGAAAAAGAAGCCTATAGAAAATAGAAAAGAAGTCAAAGTATTAAGAGTGTAAATATAAAAAAAAAAATAGCACAGAAATATAAGCAAAACATCAAAAGACCTGGAAGAGCTCACAAGTCACAGAGAATAAAAGGCAGGATTTTGTAAGTGCATTAATAGTAAGATAGAAACGAAGGGAAGAGCTGATCTGCTCCTCAGATGAGAAGGAAAATAAATGACAGCAGATGTTTTTACAAGGTCAGAGTGTTAATATCTCTTCTGCATCACCCTTAACTATAAAGCTGTGCTGTGATAATTTTAAAGGAACTAACATTAGTGTCAAAGGAAAAAGGACTTGTGAAAGCAGAGGGAAAGATCAGACCAGAGACTCCTTTGTAAGTCGGGTGCTTACACATCAGCTGATCTGGGAGACACTCACCAAACTGCTTGAGAGAATTGACTGAAGCTGCTGGAAGCATCAGTGATGTCCTTGAAACAGGGGATGGCTAAAGGTCCAAACAAGTGCAAATTGGGAAGGTATTCAGCTGTTTTAAGAAAGAGGAGAAAGTGAGAGGCTGGGCTTATGAGTTAGATGGTAACAAATAATGAAACTATCTCTTTATAAACACACACAGTCAGTGAGAGCACTGATAGAACAGAGTCATGAAAGAAATCATGTCAAAAAGCGCCATTTCTATTGTTACAGCTGGTGTTTTATTGATGTGTGTGAGGTATTAGGTATTCTATAGGTCTTCATTTTTTTATAAAACATATAACTCCATCTAATAGCAGGATATTCTCATTGGTAAGTTAAAAACATACTCTAGAAGAAACTGTTATAAAGTGCCCTAGAGAATCATATCCAGAAAGTATTTTTCAGTGGCCCGCTACCTAACTGGGAAGATTCACTGGGAGTAATGATGTAGAAAGTTAAGCAGGATATTAAGAAAATAATTGCTCCAGGAAAGTTTTGCTGGAGAAATTGTCTTGGACTGTTGCGGAATGTCATCACTTCTAGCAAAAAATTAACCTACTTACCTTGGAAATAGTTTCCATAAAGTTGTTTTTTAACATGGGACAGAGAATAGTCTAGATTTTTTTTTAGAGCTTTTCTTTTAAAATTGATACTCTAAAAATACAATTCTCATCATTTTTGAGAAGAAAAACACAGAGTAGTTTTATTTTTTCCACATAAATTAATAAGATTGTTTAAATTCTTTATGCATTAGTTGTGGTCTGAACTTCCAGAAATTTCTCTTGCTCAAACATACTTCTTAGCCCAAATTCAATTTGAAATTGAATTTCCTGTAATTGATTATTCAGAAGGTTTGAAAAACAAATGGTGTCTGTAACCCAATCCATTTGCTGGCTTTCACAGCTTTGAGTCATTGCTTTGTCCTTGGAACCTATTGCTCTGAACCTACAGTAATAATTAAAGAAGAGGATTTAAAAATGTATGACTTTATATCATACCTCCCTAACAGTGTTATACTTAATATTCTGATATCCAGGGCATTGGTATCTCAGATCTCCTTGGACTGTTCTTCCTGAGGCAGAGGGGAAGGCCACTGTCCTCTCTCCATCACCCTTTAAACACAGCCCAGCCTGATGATTATAAACACACAGGGCTGATCACGAGGCTTCACATCTCGATGTGATTGTCTCAACTCGTTTGTGCTGAGTGTGTGTATAGAATTTAATGAGAGGAAGGGCTTCTGTGATCCTCACTAATAACAAAATGGTGCTGGAAAATCCTGCCTCTCTCAGACTTGATTCGGTCCTGTCATAGATTTGTGTATCTCAAAGTATTGATCACTCATAAAATGGATGAGGAGCCAGACAAAAAGCAGGTGTGAATTGTGTGTTTAATATCACTTTCCCTTGCCCGCAAGGTAACAGACAGGCTGGAGTGCACCAAGGTGTGACAGCGAATCTCCAGCTGAAGGGAAACACTCTGAAATAATGGATATTTACCATCTTGGTGTATTTACAAACCAACATGCTTTAACAGGAGTAATAATCTCCATGTGCCTTCCAGCTGTGCAGTTTAAGCAAAAACTTACACCTCAGTTTTAAAATAAATCATAGAAGGGTTTGGGTTGAAAAAGGCCTTAAAGGTCATCTTATTCCACCCCATGAACCTTCCACTATCCCAGGCTGCTCCAAGCCCTGCCCAACCTGGCCTTGGACACTTCCAGGGATCCAGAGACAGCCACAGCTTCTCTGGGCAACTGTTTTACTCCGTTATTTATTTATTTTTTTTTTTTAACATAGATTCACTAGATCCAGATTCTATTTCCTTTCCATTGCCACCTGTGTTGTTTCCTTTTCCACCCTGACCTGCACTCACCAATTCAACCGGAAGCATGCTCGATTTTGTTCTGACCCAAATGGGGAGACATCCAAAATCTTCAGGAATCACACTGGCACACAGTGATGCTAAACTACGTCTGAACATCATAATTTTATATAGATAATTATAAAAATCATGTCTGCATATTTCTCATATGTATTTAATACCATAATGATCATGGAATCACAGAATCATTTAGCTTGGAAAAGACTTCAAGATCATCAAGTCAAACCTGTGACCCATCCCCACCTTCTCACCCAGCCCAGAGCACTGAGTCCCTCGTCCAGTCATGTTATGAGGGACAGAAATGTGTGACCCTGCTTTTCTGTAGCAGAAATAGTGTGAGGGCTCTTCCCCACTGGGGGTTCTCTCCACGTAGCCAAGAAAGTGCAAAGCCAGTTCTTTCATTCAAGAGTTAATTTGAGAACTTCCATGAAATGCATTCCCAGTTCTCTCACCAGAAGTGCTCTGACAAGGCTTTCTTGTGCCACTGGTGTGACAGGGGAAGGGCAGCGTGGCTGTGGCCACCTGTTCCCTGCAGCCTGAGTGAAGCACCTGCAGCTCCAAAGAATAACCTTTACATATCCATGAAAATCCTGGGGCCATTTCTGTTCCCCTGAGCCTGGAAGCCCACCCTGAACCCCATCAGTCTCAGTGTGTGTGGTGTGGATTTGTGCAGGAGTCTGGTCCATCTGCAGTGAAATCTGTCCTTCTGTGCAGTAGGGCAGAGAGAATGTTTTGGAGGGGTTATTCCTGAGAGGTCAGTGAGCTGGAAACATGGGTCAGAGGGGCATTTCCAGCGAGGCTGCTCTGACAGTGTACACACTCCAGTGGTAATCAGGGCTAGGAAGGCAACAAATGAAAGTGACAGAAAGGCAAAATTAAAGATCTATCATGAAAGAAGGAGGTAAGGGAAGATTTTTAATAAGTGGAGGAGTTAGTTTTCTCTTAATTAATGACATTAATTTGGCTGACTGAACTGTGATCAGGGACTCTGATTCATCATCTGGTCATCAAAAGTCTTTACAAGCTGACACCTCCTCATTTCAGCTGCCAATTCACAGAAATGAAATTCTGCAAACTTGTGCAGCTGATTCAAGTATCCCCCATGCACAACAAAATTAGGAGGAGCTTAAAGTAAATCACTCAATCCATAGCAATGTGAGAGTGATGGCCAATTAGATTGGGGTTGCAGGACTGGAGAATGGAGTTAGCTTCAAATTTGGAGAGATCAGAGAGGTGAAAACAAACAAGGATGCTGGTCAAGAACTGCCAAACTCTGAACCTCTGAACTTAAGGCAGCTTTTCATTTTAAAAAAATCCCTTTTCTTGCAAATGCATTTCTTACAGGAAAAGATAGCAAAGTTTTCTGTAAGACACTTCTGAAATAGTGTACCTAGATTAAGGAAAATTGAGTGTTATAAAACTGCTTTACTCAGGAAGGAGATAGATTTCCTTCCAGAGGATACTCTGTGGTGCAGTAATGTAGCATGCAAAAGGAGAAATCACTTGTCTGTAGGTTTTGGGCGTGGGAGCTTGCGCTGTTGGCCCAAAAGTGGAATATGTATTTCTTAAATGCTAGGGTGGAATGATTTTTAAAAGCCAGGACTTGTTAACAGGTATCAAACCACCTTTGCTAAAGCTGTCAGTTCTCTTCCCTCTATATTTAGAGGAGATAATAGGTGTGATACATGATTCATCATGCACAGCCTCCTTCCTTATGCAACACGAATAAACTCAGATATGGGAAAAACTGGGATGAGCCTTTTGCTGTTTATCATGAATACGAATCTCTTTCCATCTCTGACGTGGAGGAATCCCAAAGACGTAGCACAAATAAAGACAAACAGGTATCAGTAGCACATCGTGAATTATGCATAATTAAAAATTCCGTTATTCTTCGAGAACTGTGTGACAGGAATGACCTCTCACAAATAGTATAAAAAGCTGGAAAAGAATGTGCCTGTTAATTATGGTGCATTATTTAAATTGACATAATCCTTAAAGATGAAGCTGGTATTGGTGTGTGTTAGAGTTGCCAGTTTTTGCATGATGGATTCTGTTTTCAATTGCTTTAGCTACAAATCTGAAAAGGACCAGCCAATGTTTTTGGTATGAAAATTTTGTATGAAAATTTTTTATGAGAATTCAGTACAATTCACTGCACTCCCAAATTCCCTTCATAATAGACAACTGAAAATGGGGTGAAATAATTTCCAAAGAGAAAATGGTCATGGAAGGTTTTGTTTTATTGTACCGAAGAGAGTGACAGTTTTTTTCTTTTAAAAAGTGCCAGTAGTTGATGTTCTAAAACTGGAATATGATCTCTGGCAGATGAAAGTGCTCTCTGTTGGCAAAGCTGCCTGGCTTTGAAAAATTCCATATTATTCAAGTTGCAATTGGGTCAAGCTGGACCATTTCTAGGGCCCAGTGATATCAACACAAAAAGACCTTTTGTCACTCTAATCCTATTTAGAAACTGAGATGGAAACCAAGCCTTTGGTGTCTGTTTATTCCCATCTCTGAAAGCCTTGGCTAGCCATGACAGATCATGGCAGCCCCCTGTTGCTCTCAGTTAACTGCAGTTGCATGCAGGAGAGTTGTGAAGGCTTGGTTTTCAGCAAATTCTTTGCTAAATTGCTGAAGTCACTAGTGAGATTTCCAGTAGAATATTCCATGTTATCATTAAAATGTTATCAGTCTTCCTCTGGGCTCTCTGCAGCAGCTCCAGGTCCTTCCTGTGCTGGGGCAGCTCTGCAGGGGGGTCTCAGCTGAGGGGGCAGAGGGGCAGAATCCCCCCTTGATCCATGTAGAAAAATGCTCTTGAAGCTCAGTGTCCATGCAGAAGTCATCAGCTGTATTTTATAGAATTGACTCTAAAATTATCTTGCAGTGCTTTTTGTCATACAGGACACTTAATTCCTTGCAGTTTCAGCTGAGAATTTTGGCAACCCTGTCCACTTTCAGTCTGAATTTTGCCTGCTCACAGCTGAACTGTGTGTGCTTTTTGAACTTTGGTAATTGCAAATAGGCATTTCCCTGCGTTCTGCATGCCCTTGGAATGTGCACTTCCTGCACCTGGATTTGTAAGGTTTTGAAAGTCTTCTATTTTAAAGGTTAAGATGAATTTCATAGCCTGCAGTTTGTGATAAACATGCACTGTATTCATCTTTTACTGTACTGAGGAACATTCATTTTTCAGTTCTTTAGCAGGAAACTCCATCCATGCCAGAGGAGTGACAGCACATGGTTTTTGGCCTGTCAGCTGCACACGCTTGTCTGGTTTAGAGTATGGCAAATTACTTTGCTCGGGACAGAATGCACAAAAAGTGTCAAACAGTCAATTAGAAAAACGACTAAAAATACTCATAAGCCTCGTTCTTGTAGGCTCAATTTCTCTGCCTATAAGGATAAGACAATAAGACAATTAGCATTGACAGCTTCAAATAAGTTACCCTAAATGTAGCTAAGTAGATGTGCATGTATAAATTGAAAGCTTTTGTGTGTGTGTGTGTGTGTGTGTAAATTGCTTAAGTTTATTCAGAAACCACACTGGTATTTTTCAGATAAAACATTGGCATGAGAACGATAAAAAATGAATTATTGGACTCCAGAGGAGGCACCAGGATGAGCAGAGGGATGGAGCAGCTCTGCTGGCAGGAAAGGCTGCGAGAGCTGCGATTGCCCAGCCTGGAGAGGAGAAGCTTTGGGGGGCGCTCAGTGCGGCCTTGCAGGGCCTNTGTGTGTGTTTTTAATCAATGCTTCCTTGCCCTGATGGTTACACGGTTTTTCTTTTCCCCATTAAAATTGCTGAAGTTTACTGCAACCCACTTTCTTGTAAAGTACTGGAATTGAAATGTTTCCGTTGGGATTTCTCAAGTACATATTTGCCAAAAGTCTAAGTTAAAAACATGGAACAAACAATAGTGAGGTTTGCTTTAATCAGAAAAAATTAATTAAACAACTGTATTGATATGCTGCCTTTAAATGGTAATATCTGGAGGTTCAACTGTGCTTTGAAAATGTCCTAAATTTAAACATGTGATCACATTCACTGCATGGCAGAATTTGGCCAACAAATTTTTATTTCTTTTAACTATGATAAATGTCGGTAGATGCTGCCTTTTCTTCTTTCTGATATTCCTTTTCCTAAAAAATCAATAGGCTTTTTATCTCTGCCTTTTTAATACAAATTCCTAAACTGTTTATGCACATTTAATTTTATGCACTGGCACTGTTCTGAGGATAGATGAGTGCATGCAAAAAATTTTCAAGTGGGGAAAAATCGAGTTCTTGGTGAAGCAGGAGAATTTTATCTTGGCTATTAAAATGGGACAGACACATAAAAATGTCAGAACTTCTCTATTTATCAGCACTTTTCAAAGCACTCAAGCGTTGCAGTCAGAGACAGTTACAGCCACTGGTTGCTGGGTCTACACAGGTATCATATTTGTAACCATTAGTATGCAGACAGCAGATGATTAAATGCACTTGTGATAAAGTGTGACACCATATTATAAATGAGAATGGAAAATGAATTTATAACCATAAATCATGTATTAAAATATATGTGACAAGCTCAGGCTGATGAAGACAATGCCGAAATAACAAATACTGGATATGTCAGTTTTATCATAAAAAGAAGAGATGTTTTCTTCCTGGTTTTTTTGTGTCTTTTTTGTTGTTGTTGTTTAAATTCATGTGCCTCAGCAAAAAATAACAACAGAGGTGTGGCTATGGCACATCTGGTAACTTTTGGTGGATGTCAGTCAGCCTCCCTTTCTAACATTAAGTAAGACCATGAAATTCTTGTCCAGAAAATTTAATATAAATTGAACTGATATAATCTCTTTTATCATGATGAGCAGTTTTCCAAAGTTTTTCTGGGGAAATTTGAAGACTCCATCCAATTAATATAAAATCATTTACCTGAGAAGCTGTAAGAGGTTTCATTGTCCATGTAGCTTTATTACAGATTCACAGTCAAGGAGCCTGAAGGGAATTTTTGAGATCATCTGGGCACAGACCATCTTCTCAGTCTTGGGCATAAAAGATGTCCCAAACCTGGTGAATTATCTTAGTAATACATATTTCTTAGAAGATTTATTAACATTCTCATTGAACTTGGGTGTTTGTTCAGAAGATCCCAGGCTGGGCAGACCCACAACTTCAGTTTAACAATTTTGCATGTAAATTCAAATAGGGACTTATGATTCTCCTGGATCAGAGATTTTATCATTCCAAGCTTTAAATCTTGAATCTTTTTCTCATTTCTTGTTTTAAGCACTCTGTTTCAGCTGATTATTAATACTGCACAAGCACTGTTAGTCCAGTGGGCTTAAGACAGTGTCCGAATCATCAGAGAAAAGTCATTGAGATGTATGTTTTTAACTGAGGTTTCATGGACAGAAGGCTTTTTTGGAGACTCCAAAAAAAAGCTGTTGTTGAAATTTCAGGCAAATATATGTTGTCCTTAAATTTTGTGTAGAAAGGAGAAATACTGGAATAAAAAACAAACACCCCCTCCCCAAAAAACAAACAAAAAAAACCCTTTCAAAAACAAACAAAAATAACAACAACAACAATAAAAAAGCACACCAAAAAACCTAAAAACCTCCCCCCAAAAAAGCCCACAACAGCTTTATTTGAATTTAGCCCTGAAATAATTTACAACTTTTCTTTAGAAAAAATCTTAGCTATACTAATTATATTTAAACCCACAGCAGCCAAAGTTTGATTAGCTAATGAGATGTACTGTGTATAATACAGTGGACTACTGTAAAGAATAATTCTCTACACACATGAAAGGGAATTTTGTTCATGTTTTTAATCTTAATTATTTTTTCGCAATTTCCTTGTCTTTCCTTCCTATTTAAAGGCACCAATCAAGGTTGGCAGGAGTCTGTTTGGGGTTTCTATGAAAGTGGAGGAAAAGACAGTTTTTTGGCTGAACTATTTTAAATCAGGACACAAAAAACCCCCATGGAACAGGCAGGAGCAGATAAATCTGTTTGTCTGAGGTCACACAGAAGGTTGATGGTGGAGCTTGGGGTAGAACTCCTGATATCTGACTTCCAATGTGAGAGTCCCAATAAATAATTCATTTAATTTCTCTGTTTTTATCTGCTTGCAAAATTGTCATGAGCGTGCTCCGAGACATTCTGTATTCATTCCAGAACCATCTTTTGTAAAAAGCTCCAATATTGCTTGATTATGGCTGTCTGACGTTCTTGATCCTAATTCCTGTTTCATGGATGGTTACATGGCAACGTAAGGCCTTTTCCCCCAACATACAAACCTCAGTCATAGTATTAGACCATCCCAAATTCAGTGGGGCTGAGGTGGGGTTGTGCAGAGGAGGAAACACTCAGGGTTACTCAGAAAAAAATGAATTTATGGTTATTAGTGCTGGCAGGATGAAAGACATCTCATTGTTTCGCTCTTCTGGATAGTCAGCATAGCGCTGCTTTTAAATTAATTTATCAGAATTTAGGTAACAATAATTTTAAGTATCTAAATATCTGCAATTAAGTTGAACAGAAAGTTTAGAGTATCACTTTTTGAAACTATTTTTCCTAGAAATGTTCAGTCACTCAATAATAAAAAAAAAATGAGATTGAAGTAAAATTTCTATTAAAATTCAAATGACTATTCATGGAAAATACTTTATTCATTCTACTCTGATATTTATGTATTATACAGAAATATCTATGTGCCCAGACAGTCAGGACTACATTTCCTAAGTGCATGGCTGTAAATCTGGGGGAAAAATGTGGTAAAATTTGGAAATTACTTTCTCAATCTACAGCTTTGATCTTGTTGGCATTATCTCCTCCACCATTCCTACTTTTATTTTAGAAGAGAAAATATTCTGGTGATTGCATAATTAAATTTAGGGAAAGACCTCTAGTTGTTTTAGAAAATGTAAAAAAACCCTAATTGACTGGATAATGTTAAATCTAACACAATCTCTTTAATAAGAATGAAAAGCAGGCACTCAGGAATGTATATTTTGTTTTCTGCCTTAAGTTCATTTGCACAACATGAGGGTATAGCCTTGGAAGTGCTTTCTTAGCCAAGAGGTGGCCACTGCTTTCTGCACCTGGCATCTTTCACTCAGGATAAGAGAGTTTTCCTTCAGGGACAGAAAGCCCAAACTACCTGAGCAAGGTGTAGCCAGAGGGGGTTGGGCTCTGCTCCCAGGGAACAGGGACAGGAGGAGAGGGAACGGCCTCAGGCTGGGCCAGGGGAGGCTCAGGTTGGACAGCAGCAGGAATTTCTGCATGGAAAGGGTGCTCAGGCCTTGGCAGGGGCTGCCCAGGGAGGTTTGGAGTGCCCATCCCTGGAGGTGTCCCAGGGAGGGCTGGAGGTGGCACTCAGAGCTCTGGGCTGGGGACAAGGTGGGGACTGGGCACAGCTTGGGCTCAATGGGCTTGGAAGTCTTTTCCAAACTTAATGATTCTGCAACTGGAATAAGTCATTCCAATATTTAACAGCCCTGAGATTAGCTCAGTTACTTAGAGCATGGTGCTGATAACACCAAGGTTGTTTGCGACCCCCACATGGGCCATTCACTTAAGAGTTGGACTCGATGATCCTTTTGGGACCCTTCCAACTCAGAAAATTCTGTGATTCTGTGAACCCTTTGTAATGGCCCACCACACCCTTTCCATGGGGAAATTCCTGCTGCTGTCCAACCTGAGCCTCCCCTGGCCCAGCCTGAGGCCGTTCCCTCTCCTCCTGTCCCTGTTCCCTGGGAGCAGAGCCCGACCCCCCCGGCTGCCCCCTCCTGTCAGGGAGTTGTGCAGAGCCACAAGGTCCCCCTGAGCCTCCTTTGCTCCAGGCTGAGCCCCTTTCCCAGCTCCCTCAGCCCCTCCTGGGGCTCCAGCCCCTTCCCAGCTCCGTTCCCTGCCCTGGACATGCTCCAGCCCCTCCAGGTCCTTCCTGAACTGATGGGCCCAGAACTGGACACAGCCCTTGAGGTGAGGCCTCACCCGTGCAAATACCCACTGCTCTCACCTCCAGTTCGTTGTGCGTCACAAAAATGCAGCAGCATTTTCTGTCGGTGTGGCTGGGATTGAATACCTGATGAATACAGTCAATATTACAGAGAAATATTTCTTTGGAAGGTAGTCTTGGTAACCACAGCAAAAGTGTCACTACAGAAAACTGTCATGCTTAATTGTTCAAATTATACTGTGACCGTTATTTACCAAAAATAAAATTACATACTTTATGTATAATCGCCAAAGATATTGAAACAGAAATTTATACAAATAGAGAGCAGGAATTCTGTTAAATGAACTGTTTGTACTCATTATCTGCAGTACCATTATTCTGTGGTCAAAAATATACATTAGCTCTGATGAGAGTGTGATGTTTTCAGGAAAATATTATTGTGCTATTAGTAAGATAAATTGTTTCAAAATACTCTAAGACACCTTGATGTGTGTCACATTTTAGAATATCCATAACGTATTTTCCACAGTAAATTAATTAGATGTCATTTTATCCAATCTGGATATTTTATCACCTCTTCCCCTGTTGTGATTTGATAAACATCAGTAGCAAATCAAACATGGAACTTAAATGTATATGTCAGAATGGCTGAATAAATCTTCCAATAAGTAGAGAAGAATTTTCTTCCTCATCAATGGTTCAGGTCCCTAATTTTGAGGACAGAACCTTGACTATTGTGGTAATTATTATTGTTGTAATATTTATTATCTCCTTCAACCTTCTTTCATGTGTGTGTTTTGTTGTTCTGTGTATGGAATCTGTGCAGGGATGACACACGAATTCAGGAAGTGTTCCATGTTTTTATGGGTGTTGGTCTCTTCTCCCAAGTAACAATGTTTTGTCAAATTTAATTTAGCTGCTTTCAAACATTTGAATATATGAGACTTTTCCAGTACAAATATGTAATTTGGATGCCAGTATGGTAATCAGAGACTGACTAATATTAATATAATGAATAATAATGGATAAATAATGGATAAAATATGAAGTGAAATACTACAAGGATTGACTCCCAAGTTTAACACAGAACAAGATGCACATTTTGATTTTAGCTTTGTTTCTTTTTCAGCTAAATAAATTCTTAACTTGGGTTAAATCAATATAGCTAAGGATAATTTAATGAAAAGACACAAATTGTATTTTCTTTTCTCTTCAAAATAAATTAATTCACAAGGTACTTTATCTTGTTTAAAACTCAGCCCCAGAGATACCAAATAAGATTATTTTAATGTGGAAAAATAAACTCAGTGCGGTGCAGAGGAGTTTAACAACATTGATAAATAAAATCTAAACATCAATACTTGTTAGCATTCCTTTAACTGCACTTTTCTCCGATTTAATGGAAACCTTGCAGTATTTCTTAACACTAGAGCACTATTGATTATAAAACATTATCATTTGCTACCTGAAAGCCCAGTTTATACAAATATGTAAACACATAATCTATGAAAAAACAATGAAATGAAAAAGTAAACCATCTCAATAAATTTTAGCCAAGGCAGTAATTTCACAGTACTTAATAAAAACAATAACTTGTAATGAAGCTTGGGAACGCCTTGAAAACCTCGACTAACAACTGGTTGTAGTGTCAAAATGATTCCGTATAGAAGGTACATTTCACCAGATTTAGTTGTTGCTCTATCTTCCTCTAAACCCCTATCTTTAAGAAAATTATTACATGATTAATTCAGAGAATGGTTTGGGTTGGAAGGGACTTTAAAGCTCACCCAGTGCCACCCCCTGCCATGGGCAGGGACACCTTCCACCATCCCAGGCTGCTCCAAACCCTGTCCAACCTGGCCT
>VWZW01005681.1:313897-356410 GCA_013397115.1 Edolisoma coerulescens
AGTTCACAGGGGAGTCCTGGGGGCAGTTTGGGCACCGCTATATAAAAACAGACATTAAGCCATTTTGAGTGAGAGTTTCCAAAAGAGGCCATGAAGATGGGGAAGGGTCTGGAGGGGCCACCCGAGGAGTGGATGGGGGCACTGGGCTGCTTCAGCTGCAGCAGAGGAGCCTGAGGGCAGAGCTCTAACATCAGCATATTCCAGTTAACTCATGCTTAAGGTGCAAAAAAAAAAAAAAGATGTGAAATCTCAGATGGGGAATGCTTAGGCTTGTGTGAGAGGATCTGTGGGCTTCTGTACACAGCTAAAACCTGGAAGAGCGTCAGAGCTAGGGACCAATTTCTGTAGGATAGAGAATATCCTACAAGTGCAATCCTTACTTGTGCTCCTCTGGAATGAGCACTGTGAGGCCACAGGATACTTTTTATTACACATTTTCATTTAGGTAAGTGCTGATGGTGTGCAGACTTCACCTACTGCCCCAAAAGAGAGAATTATTTTAATTATCATATTTTGGTCTCTTGGTTCTCAGATCCTGGGTTTGATCATGTCCTGTTTGGTGCAAGTCATTAAACTTTTTTTTTTTGTTGATGGATGAGGTTTGAAATAATTTTAAGGGAAATATGTTTTGAAAACATTATTAAAAAAATTAAGACTTTCCAGATAAGGTGAAGGCTGAATTATGATGCACGTATGCAGAAAGATTAGCCAAAAGGGTTTCTGGCTCTCTGATTTTCATATGACTTACTGAGGACACAATGAGCCTCTTGAACCCCAGCTGCATCCAAGCAAACCTGCCCCCAGCAGAACCAGAAGGAAGACCTGAAGATGTGATGTTAAAAAAGGCAAACATCTTTACTATTACTATGCAGAAATCAAGTGTCAAACTATGTCAAAAACTCAGACTAGACAAAATGCACCCCCATGTTTGTACTAGGAAAAAAAAAATCCTGTGATGATACCAAAAAATATGGGAATAAACTGTCTTTGGGGAAGAGATAGGAGGGAAGGGAAGGGATTTGACTGAGATCACTGGAGGAGGATGATAAGTTGCTGGTGCTGTCATCAGAGCTTTTCTCCGTGGTTGTCTGTAACACAAAATATCTGTAGAAAACCCAAACATGATGGCAGGGTGCCAGATCGTTGCCTGGACACATTCAAGGGCCATTTCTTTTGTACTGATGGAGCAGAAGGATTGAAAAGGGAAACATGGATAGCCTTGGAATCAATTTGCCACTTCTGCCTCCTCCTTCTCACACCTTTACTACAAGACATCCTAGAGTACCTCAGATTTTAGGATAAAGTCCAAATGTGTCTTGTTACTGTTGAAATATTGTATGAATCATAGAAGGTTATTCCAGGCTTTGGGCTGCCTCATAGTAGCTTCTGTAAAAAGGGAGAGACAGCTTTGGCAAAAGCAGTGGTTTTATTCCTCTGATTAATGTTCTACTTAAGGAATTCCACTAAATCCTCTGGACCTACCCAAACTTTCCAAGTTATATGCAGATAACTTCTCATGCCACATCTCACAAGGAACTGTGGAAAAGCAGGTTGTATCCTGTATGCCTGCTGAGCACTGGAGTAGAGAAGCATGATGAAATGGATAAAATATTGACTTAATTCCCCAAAAATTTGTCCTTTCCATCATTTCTGCAGGTCTTAGATAAAGAATAGCATTGCTGGAACAGAGAATTTGCATTTTTTGCCAGGCTTGCTTTATATCACTTTGGAAAATATCCCAATGAATTCTATGTAAACATTATTAGAAAACAATGCTTTATTAAGACTCCATGGTCTGTGTGGTTAAACAGCTTCTATATCTCCCAGCAGTGAGTATCAATCCCATTTTTTATGTATTTTACATTGCATTTTTGACATTGCAAAAGTAACTTCACAAATTAAGCCATTATTTTAAAATTTGCATGGGAATGTCTTTTTTCTGGGGACTTTCATAAAAGTTTAATGAAACTGAAGTGATTAGGTTCAGTTTTTTTCTCCTGGAAAGCACTCTGGCTTTCGGAACACATATTATGTTTACATTTTAAGTTGCCCCAGCATATCAATTAATGAACATGCTTATGAGATTGTCCATTTAAAACAACATTTTTACACCACATAACAGCCTTGTAAATCACAGGATGCTGACAACATGAAATGCCAGCTGTGAAATGAGAAACTGATGAAAATGCAGTAATTCTGAATTTTAATATAATATAAATCATGTCAGCAATATTTGTGAATAGCAGCTGTCAAGATTTCACTTGAACTGCATGTATTATGGTATTTTTATATTCTTTTCTGATAAATTAGACCTCCCTCTGCCCCCTCCCAACCTTGCTGTGTGATAACCTTTGCAAGCATTGGAAGTTTGTATAAAAATTTTGATTGAATGGCAGAAAATGGATTGTCACAATGTTCAAACAGAGAGAATAATGGCTGCAAACTGACAGAAAGTAGGTTTAGATGGGATATTGGGAAGGAATTGTTCCCTGGGAGGGTGGGCAGGCCCTGGCACAGGGTGCCCAGAGCAGCTGGGGCTGCCCCTGGATCCCTGGCAGTGCCCAAGGCCAGGCTGGACATTGGGGCTTGGAGCAGCCTGGGACAGTGGGAGGTGTCCCTGCCCATGGCAGGGGGTGGAATGGGATGAGCTTTAAGGTCCCTCCAGCCCAGGACATTCTGTGATTCTCTGAATTAAGACTGTGTTCAAAAACATCACAGATATCGTACTGGTGGTATTCTTTTTAAAGACCTGGTATTTAAACTTTTGAAAAGCATTTTTGATTTAAAGATATGATGGGGGGATGGAGAATTGTATCAAGCAGATTATGATCTTCAGACTCGTATCCTGCAAAGAAATCTAAAAGATCAGAATGGTTCTTTATTGGGGTGGTTCAGATATGGAAGTAGCTGCAGAATCAAGTCCCCAGTGCAGGGAGGTCTTGATCTGTGCACTGCCTGGCAGTGCTGTGTGCATGCTAAGAAAATGAAGAGCAGGCTGGAATGCCTAAAAGGAACAAATATTTTCCGAGGTTTTTGTAACTGTGGATTCATCTAACACAAAGGAATTTGTCCATGACTGCAAAAACCTCTCTGTTTTCTTGTCTGCTCTCTGAACGCTCTGGTTTTTGTTCCCATCATCTCCTAAGGCGTCAAGAAAAATCAGGAAATGCTGCTGTATTTGAATGTGCTCTGAAATGCTGGTGGTGCTCAGGGAGTGATACAATCACAACTAAATGAGTTGCCTGTAGGATAAAGAATTCAGATGTCTGTCAGTGGAAGTGACCCGATTTGTATTGAGTTCTAGGAAGATAAAATTGAATTGCTGGCATAATTTAATATGATTTGCTTCAAAAATCAATGTATAAAATCATTTAAGCCTATTCTTTGAACAGCAGCAAACAAACAGTACTGAACAGTTGTACCAGCAAGGTGTGATGTGCAGATTTTCCTATAGACAGCTCCCACTTTGGAGCTGAGGCTGCGTGTGAGATACAGGGAATGCCTAAAGCTGGGAAAGGCAATCATGGGGAAGCTGAGTGCCTTCAGAGGAGGAGCAGGTAACAGCTCGTGCTTTGGTTTCCAATCAGTGTCCCTTGGCCTTTCTATAGTTTAGGTTGGGTAATTAATTTTCGTGGAAGGCTTGATTTGCTGTGAATGTTGTGGAGGCACTGGTGCTGTTCCTGGTACAGGGGTGTCACCTGCCAGTCCAAATGTGCCACCCTGACTGGCAGCCCAGTCCTCCTACCTAATGCAGAAATAAATATGTAAAAGTAATGTAATCAAGAATTCTTTCATGAGGAAGCCACCATGTTTCACTCAGCAGCATGATTTCATGCTCAGCAGTGATTGTAGTGAAACCCGAGGGCAATCACAGGAGTTACAGAACTGTCATTTGAAGGAAAATCTTTTCCCTTTCCCAATATACAGATGAGATCAAGCAAAAGAGAAGGGAACTTCAGCAAAAACAAATGTCAATTGAAGATAATGAGGCATAAATACACTTTATGGTGGGAAGAAACTCATAGAGAAATTATGAAATAGCTTTTCAAAACATAACTACTTGTAAAAAGTGTTCCTGGAGTTAAAAAGGCCAAAGTTTGCAAACACAAGAATGTTGGTCCAAAAGAAAGCAGTGGCAAAACCCCAGTGAATTTCCCTGCACTAATTGCACCTCAAATAATTCTAGAGAGAGGATTTGTATCCAGAATGGAACAACTGGGCAAACACATATTCTGTAATTTCAGGAAGTGCTCACACTTTGGCTCTGAGGGAACATAGGACTTTCTATTCAATAAAAGATTGGTGACCATCCTGAGAAAGTTTTGATAACTTTGATTCTTTGATTTGCAATTCCTATTGTGGAACAGCAGTGAGTACAGTGACTATCAAATCACTGAAAAATGCAAACAAAATTAAGTACTTTGATCCACTTATGATTAAATAATATTTTTCCCCAATAATGGTGGCTGCTGCAATACTCTACCAGCAGTCTGGAAGCTGGGAGTGCTTTATCTGGATGAAAATATGGATCATGTCTTTCCACTCAGAAAATAGCAAGTTAATAGTTTGCTAAGAACTTTTAAGACTGAGAAAACAGGCTGGGGCAGGAAAATCCTGTAACCTACTAAGAGCACGAGAGGAAACATTTGCTGACTAAGACAAGAAGCAGAGTCAGATTGTTAACATTTTAAAGTTTGTTTGTTAGTCCTAGAAGACGATCACCAAACCTTTAATACAAATTATATATCTATGTAGATATATAGATATATGCAAATGAACTTCAGAGCTGGTATTATTTGTTGGCTTTTGGGAGCTTGAAAATAAGTTTATCTCTAATCAACATCTCTTTCTTTTAGTGTCCTTTTTGCAGCTCTGGCCAGTAGCACATCTACGTCATAAGGCAGATGAAAAATGATCTTTGCTTTTAAATAGGCCTTTAATTTCTAAAAGTCTGTGTTTAAAAACTTCTAGAATTGGTTGCGCCTTCAGAACAATTGTGGTTCATGCCAGATGATGAATAATTCTGATTTTAATTTCGTTCTGCTATACATTTTCTCTCCTTGAGAATTTAGTGATTACTCCTGCAATCCTTTGTGTTATAATAGATTTTTTAAAATACTCAAGTTGTGATAAATATTTATCACAGACCCTTTGGGGGATTTCTGCTCCCATCTGAAGAGGTTTAGTCTCACTTCTCTATTTAATGTCTAGTATACATGCTGTCTCATAGCTCTTATCAGTGGTGTAAGCCTTTTTATACCTTTTTTGGTTCTATTTTATATTTTAAGCTGAAGTGATCAAAATTGTTGGATTGTGACTAATTAATGGGGTGACATAGTCACGTTTTTTCCCTTCAGTAAATTTTTAATGCTCTACTTCCCTTTTGGAGCAGTTCTGTTCTCATTTGAACGTACCCAAAGAACAATCCAAAGTGAAATGAAGTTCTGGCTCCCAAGTGAAAATAGTGGCAAAAATATGTATCCTGATGCTGATTCTTTTCCATTGGCATTTCTTTACATTTAGCATTATTTAATTCTATTTGTTATTTTATTGCCCTTAGTATTGTGAAATTCTTCAACAGCTTTTCATATAACTGTTTTATTTCATTATCCGGAATAGTTCTGTATAATCAACAAAATTTTACCTCTTTTGCCCTTCTGGGTCCCCTATGTTGAATAGCCTATGGCTTAACATTGATCCTTCTCTGATTCTCTTGGTACCTTTCCTGTTACAGGAACAAGTCTTTCTTCGTATCCATTATATCCAATCTCTTAAACTGTCAATAGTCCTTAAGAGAAGCTTCTCCTTTATCTATTGCCATATCTGTTCTCTGCTGAGCCTTTGGAAATGGATCATGTGGAAAAAAAAACAAATTAAAAATAATCCCCTGGATCTGCCGCGCCCTGCAGTTCCTTAACGAAATCAAATGGATCCATAAGGTTGGGTTCACTCTATACAAATATATCAAGTTTATCTATTTGCTTAGAAATTTTGTTCTTTATTTAGATTTCCACAAATTTGCTTAGTATAGGATTCAGAATTGCTCGTTTGTGCTCAGGAAATCATCCCTAAGTCCCACTTTAAATGCAGATGTTGCACTTATCACCCTCTGCTCAGTTGTTGAGGAAGATTATCCAGTAGATAACACATCATCCTCGGAGTCCAGCAATTTCATATTTGATTGCATTAGAACTTTTAGGTGAATAATTTCTTCTGCTCTCAACTTTTGATGACTTCATACTAATTTTTTTTTTCCTAAAACATTTTTTATTGACACTTAAAATCGAGGCAGCTCAATAACTCATAATTCTTAAAGAATGGCCCTGATGCCATGATTCTCCCAAACCTTCACAGTAAACACTGGTGGAAAGAGTCTTTAGCTTTTTTGTTGTGGCCTTAATTTCCTTGAGTATTTTTTTCATTCCTTGATCATCTGTCAGCCCTACCAACTCTGGCATGGCTTTAGGGTCCCTTCCTACCCCAAACACTCTATGATTCTGGTTCTCTGGTTGGTTATAGGATCTTTTCCAGCTTATGGCTGCTGAGACATAGTCACTGCTTTTTATTCTGCTTGCAGATGTTCTATAGGGACTTGAAAGCATTCATATGATAATTAAGTGAGTTGAGATTGTTGGAATATGAATAAACACGTTTGTAAATACCAATTATATGCACTTATTGAGCGTGAGCTGAACAAATGTTTCTAAATGCTGTATTTGAGAAGGGAAGTTCAGTTACAAACCAACTCTTAAAAACCTCTCTCTTGGGACTTCAGAAGTAAAAGAGAAAGAAATCATTCATACATTGCATCCACAAAATCTCCTTTTCTCATAGCTTTCTGTATCCCAGAAATCATATTTGGAGTGCTGCTATAGCAGAGATACAGCTCTTTTTGGCTGGAATAAGCTTTCACGTGTCAGAGCAGCAGCAAAACTAAAATTTGATTTTTCCAGATACATTTTTATGACGTGTCAAGCCCTGCTGAAAATGTTGGGGATGCTTCATGTGACAAGGTGAACTGCAACATCGAAACATTCCGAGCTTTCAAGTTGAACCTTGCAGTCCTTTGTACATGGCTCAGTTCAGAGCTGCACGTCTGTGCACCTTGTCACTGCGAGCAACACAACCTGCAGCTGGCAGGACTTGGGGAAATGGGAGTGCCCAGGCTGCCAAACTGATCCTTCCTCCACAGGGAAGGGTTTCCGTCACTCACTCATCTCCTTGCCTCTCCCAGTTTTTCATGTGGTTCCAGATCCCTCTGTATTCATCCAAGGGGAGGAGTCAGGAAATGTAAGGCACTGTCAGATTCGTGTGCAGTCCCCCTTGGTCCTTTTAATGTCCTGGTGTGTTTCGTTGGAGTTCTTCATCATGAAACAAGCAGCTGTTGTCTCCTGCAGGTGGATTTTTCAGATTCTTAGAACTGATCCTTGGGTCTGACGAGAATGGGAATTTTTTGGAGAAATGCTGTGAAAGAGTACCTCCCAAAAAAAGTACTTGCATCATAATTTTTCAGCATTTAGAAGAGGCATCAGGTTTATTTCTGACTGAAAAGTTAATAGAAAAGAATTCCCGAAATCTAGAAATAATTAAGGAAATCAAACCAAGCACGTTCTTAATCGGGCAGTTCCAATGTGCGTTAATTTTGAACTCTTATTATCTCATAAGTATAAATGCCAATTCTTCCAATTGACCTCAAATGAAATCTAAGCATTCACAGACCCTTTTCCTTACAGGGATTCCCATACTGATATCCCACATCTTCTGAGTATTTCAGGAGTCACTGTCTTTTACTGGAAGCTGAGTTGGAAGAGTATAATTAGTACTGAATAAGTAGTTAAGACATCTACACAGTGAAGCTGAACATTTGACCCAGCAGCCAATCTCATGTTCTGGATCAGATCTTTTTGTTTATGAAAAATAAACTTAAATAACCTTAAAAAACAAAACAAAAAAACCTCTCAAAACCAAGCAAACATTAGCAAAAAACCCCAACCCCAAACCTGTGCAGTTGACGCTGCAGTTTTCTGATCATCTGCTGAAAAGAGGAGTGCAAAAAGTACACAAATTTCAGAGTATGTTTCATGTGCTTGGTTTAGGGCTTCAACTGTCAGGTCACAAAGTTTAAGAGAAGTTTAAAAATTATCTTTTTGGATGATTCAGAAGCATGTTGGGTTAGTCCCCTTTATCTTCCAGTTTCTCAAAAAATATGCAGACATAGGTGATGATAATTTACAAAGAGAAATTTGATTATTATCAAAAAAATAATTATTAATGAAGAGAATACTGAGTTTCTGTGAAAAATAAGTAAATCCATATAAGTTCTTTTATTTCAATCTGATTATATACAGACTGCCAATAGGATCTAATATGAGAAAAATCTGCGTTTTTTTCCTGTGGTTATGAATGCTTTAAATGCTGCCATTTTTAGGATACTTTTTGCCTCAAAAAGTCTATTTCAAGAATTTGGAAGTGAGCACATAAATCTCTAGTGGGGAAAAGAACAAACAGCATGTTATAAGACATTGCAAAAGTTTAATTTCTGATCCAGTATACATAAAACCCCGAGTTGTTTGAATTTTACTCAGTTCTCTTTTCCTCCCTCTTTCCCCCTTTCAAGAGAGTTGGGCCACATGTGCTTAGCTCATAAAATAAGCCCTTTAAAAATCTAAACTTACTGCAGGCTGTCATTCCAGTGTGTCTGGCATCTTCAAATCTCTTGCAGAAAGAAGGTGACATTAATCTGCCAGTCCTCCTTCACAAGTCTGTGACTTTTCCGAGGGCCTGAGGCAAACACATGTGCCCAGTCACTAAAGGATTCGCTAACGCTCCTGCAGTGCAGAGCCTCTACCCCAGCAGCTGTTGTTTAGTGATAGATCACTGAAGCAAAAAATTATGCTGGTATAAAAAATAGATCTTGAACCACAGCTCTCATTCTTATGCCTTTGTTGTGCATTAGTGGCGAACCTCTGGGATTCATTTAGCTGTAATCATTCGTTACTGAGGGGCAGAGTGTCTTTCAGACACTGGTGATGGAGTCACCTTTGAAACAAGTGCAAACGAGCCCAAATCGTTCAGCAATCCGTCCTCCCCGGGTTACGTCTCAGAACTGGCACGTCCTTCAAGAGCCTGTTCAGAACGTATAACACGAACAGAAATATAAAGAAAGACGTTTCACTTTTCCATCCTGTATTTCTGACACAGTTTAATTAGTTTACCGTCTGGATTTGTACTGCTTTGCTGAAGAATGACAGATATAGAAAGCAAGCACCAGGAGGAAAATGCTGCTCCTGTTTACACCGAGGGTGAAAAAGACTTGTGAGGTGTCTGATCAAAACTCAGTGGAGCCAAGAATAGTGGTCAATGGTTTGGGATTAACAGCACAAGTATTGCCAGAGGACACTCAGAGCTGTTTGGTGTGGGGTTTTTACTTCAACTGCCTTTTCATGCTCATTCATTGCCAAAATCAAGGGGAAAAATGTAAGTTTTTACTAACTTGACATGGAATTTAGTTTGCAGTTCAGAGATGAAGATGAGAAAGCTCGTAAGACAGCTGCGAGAGCACTTGAGGCACCACCTGTCCCAAATATCTGATCAGAGTGGGGAGTTGAATGCTTAGGTTTTGAAGTTTTCATACTGAATAAAAACATTTCCACTTATGTATAAAAAATTACACCCATCCCCAGAAAGTTGTTTGTTTTGGTTTTAGGTTTTTGTTCTGTTTTGTTTTCAGTCAACTATTTGACTCACTCTGGATTATTCAGATATTGTTTATGGTTTGGGAATGAGAACTAATATAAGTATATATAATAAGTGTTCTTGCAATTACCAATCTCATACTATAATTCTTGATTTAAAAAAACAAAACCAAAACTAAAATCAGGATAAACTGCAGATTGAAAACAGATTCAAGGAGAGCTTCTGTATCCAAGTAAAAATTTTCTGTTTTAATCCCTCCATATCCCATTTTTTTTCCTTTTTGGTCATCGATTCTCAGCTTTCCCTCTAAGTCCAAAGCGTTGTCACTCTGCACCAGCCTGCAAACACCCGTGGAAGGGAAGAGCTCGTGTCTGAATTAGGCTGAGGGCTGAGCAGAATCACAGCTTTTTTTCTCTAATTTCATTGGGAGGGCTTGATCCTGCCTCACTTTGTGAGCAGTTTTCTACATAATCTTTATGAGTGAACATGTTTTTGTTTTTTGTTTTTTAAATAAGATAGTGAAAACGAAAAGATAAAGATGCTTTCATTTAGCAGTTGAGTAATTAAAATAGACCCAGGAAACTTTTTACTTCTTTGTTTCCACCGAAGTAAATCATGGCCAGCTCCCACAAAGCAGGTTCCAGTGGCCATTCCAAGGCAGGAATTTTCAGCTCCTCCACCTTGGATGGAAGGGAGCTGACTGCTTCAGTCACATAGGAATTTCTGGTTCCATTTTTGCTACTGGGATTGTTTTTTCCAGTAATAGTTTCAAATGAAATACAGTCAGTAGTAAGTGGGAAAGCATCTTCCATATTCTCACTTAGTTTAACATTTAACTTAACCAAACTGAGCTTAACAATTATAACTCTGTCACTCTCTCAAATATATATATATGTAATTGTTATATATATAGTATCTTCCTCAAGCTTAAATATATCAGCACTTTGCATAATTATCGTAATAGACAACTCACATTTAGTCTATCATTTAACACAAAATAACCTAGCAAAATCTGTGAACACTGAGTTATATTTATTGTCAGTAACTCCCACAGAGCTGCTACAGTTGAAAAACCAGAGGTGCTTGGTTATGCCTAAATACCAAAGTCCAAGCCAATGTTTCCTGTGATTTTGAGGCTCAGTGAAAGGCAGGTGCGTGTCCTACACCATGGAAGTGCTTATCCAGTGCCATTCCAGGCACAGATGGAGACATTCTGTTTGTGTGAATGAGCTGGATTGGCTGGGATAGAGCTCCTTTTCTTCCCAGTGGCTGGGATGGGCTGTGTTTTGGGTTTTTCCTGAACACAGGGATGATAATTCAGGGATGTTTTTGTTATTGCTGAGCAGGGCTTACGCAGAGCCCAGGCCATTCCTGCTTCTCAGCCCTCCCTACCAGCGAGGAGCCTGGGGGGTCACAAGAAGCTGAGAGGGGACACAGCCTGGACAGCTGACCCCAACTGACCCAAGGGATGTTCCACACCATGCAATGTCAGCCTCAAGGTTTAAAACTGGGGAAAGAAGGAGGAAATGGGGGACATTTGGAGTGATGGCATTTGTCTTCCTAAGTCCCAGTTCTGAGTGATGGAGTCCTGCTCTCCTGGAGATGGTGAACGCCTGCCTGCCCATGGCAAGTGTGGAATGAATTCCTTCTTTTGCTTCGAGTGTGAGAATTTTGCTTTACCAATTTAACTCTCTTCATCTCAACTCACAAGTTTTAGAATCATGGAATCATAGAATGGTTTGGTTTGAAAGGGACATTAAAGGTCATCCAGTGCCACCCCTGCCATGGGCAGGGACACCTCCCACTGTCCCAGGCTGCTCCAAGCCCTGTCCAGCCTTGTCTCTCCCCCATGTTGGTGTGAGGGGAGTGAGTGAGTGGCTCTGTGGGGCTTGGTTCCCATCTGGGGTTAAACTATGACACCAAGTCATGAGCTTTTAACCCATTTTTCTCTTTCTACAACTCTCTTAAATTCAGTCCTGGGCAGTTTATATCAGTCGGTTATTGCAAAAACTGCAAACTTACCAAGGTTTAAAAGTTTAAAATAGTTTAAAAGTCTTTTTTCTTTCTTTTTTCCTTTTAGATGTAGTGTGACAGGTTTTTAATGAGTTGCTAGTGGTTTTAACTTAAGTGTTTAGCACTGCATTTATGAAGCTGCTTCCTTTTTAAACATGCCTGAAAATGAACCAGACAAGGTAGGAAGCAACAAATAATTTGAACATGTAGTGGAATTAAGCTTTGCTATTTGACTGAATGGTTCCTCCCAGAAAGAAACACACTTCTCATCTCTTAAAAATATCATTACAGAGACAGAAAATTTAATTCTACCAAGAACGTGAAAAGAGACTGAGAATAACATTAATGCTTTATATGAAACTTACTATTATTCATCATGTAGTACTGAAAAGATTGCCAATAATCAAATTACAGGCAAATAAACACCAGCAGCAGTAACTGTGTGAATACAGGTAATCTTCTAGCTCCTGGTTTTTACTTAGTCCCTGGGCTAAACTAAATAATCACTAACAGAATTCTAACTTCTGTAGTATAGCAGCATAATCTTTCAGCTGACTCTCAGTTTGCCAGAATCAAGTGAGAAATATTGTTTTACTAGGAAGCGCTGAGCTCTGGAAAAAGGAGTGACCTGGCTCCTTCCTCCAACTTCTCTCTTGTAGCATGGAATAAAGCATTGTCTTAAAAATTTTCCTTCCAAACCTAGAGAAGTGGGGAAAAATCTCAAATATATTCCAGGTATTTCTCATCTTCTGCTTAAAAGCAGTGAAAGGAGAGAACACAAGGCATTTGTGCGCTTCAGTGTTTTACCTTGTTAGTCTGAAACCCCAGGAACAACACATCTCTCACTGTACTGAGAATATTTTTCCTGTTCTTGAGCACATCTTCAGCAGCTGCCTCAGCTGCCTGTTGGGGAGTGCATGTCCCATTTACTCTTCAAAGCTTTCCTACTTCAGAAGGAATTGAATACACATCCTGCTGTTTGGAGGTGCAGGGTTGAGGTAAGGAGGCTTGACCTGTAAAATATTTGTTAGTTTGGGGTCTGCTGTAATTGTTAGCCAGGCCAGCTTTCATTTGGAATAGTCAAAAATCTTAAGAACCGTTGTCAGGAAAGGTTGAATGAATCTGCAGGAGGACCTGCACAAGGAAAAACTGTTATAGATTTTGTGAGTGGGAAGGATCTGTGGCCACAGCTCTGTGTGGAAACAAATGGAGAGTTCTGGTATCAGAGGGGTTCAGTGGTCACGCAAAAGTCAACGCATGGGGAGAATTGTTCCATCCCAATCCTGGAGTGCACAGATCAGTGATTTCCAGGAACATTGGTGGAGTAAAAGCAGCTTTTATAGCAGATGTGAAAACCCTTCAGACGTGGGCAACAGTACTTTTTATGCAGCATTATATATTATATATTATATATTATATATTATATATTATATATTATATATTATATTATATATCTAGAACATTAAAATGCCACATTTCACTGAACATTTATAATAGTCAACATAAGTTTTCTCAGGTGTGTAGTTCATAATACTCAGAAACATTTTCAAGTGCACAGAATTTATGGAAATTTTATTTCCTAAGAGTATCAACTGCTGTATATACTTTGTTGTTGAAATATAGAGAAAAATTGTGAATATAATTCCTTGTTTTGCATGGTTATTTCTTTTATTAGTCCAAGTGATAAAATTTATCCACATTCCATTAATCTTATTTGATTTTTTTTTTTACTCTTTGCATTATGCTCAATTATAATAACATTCTGTGTTTCATCTGACTCTTTGCTATCAGTGCAGAATCAAAAAAAACACTATTAATAGTGTGTTCAATCAATTTCTGAGTGCATACATTTCCTCCTAGGTACTGATCTAATTGCAATCATAGGAGACATTAAAGAAACATGCTCTAAAAATGGGAAAATTGTCTCAGTACGAGTGCTGTATACAATGAGTAAACATGTATCTGATTCTTCTAAGTGCTCTTGGAGTGAAACTTTATTAATTCACATAAATAATCAAATGCATATTTCAAGCTGCCTCCCAAAATATGGTTTAAACACTTGACCTAAAAGACAGCAAACTCTTGAGCAACCATTCCTGTGTTACAGAGAGCATGGCTCAATTCTACCCCAGCTCTGCCTCTGTACAAGTGGATTTTATGTGTCAGGACCTCGAGTGCCTAAATGTGATCCTGAACAGCCTCACTGGGGCTCTCACCCACGTGGTCCCTGTGGGTTTTGGGCTCCGTGTAAGCTCAGCCCTCATTTGAGGCACATCACAGATGTCCTCGTGCTGTCTCTGGTGGTACCTGTGGCACATCTGATGTCCCACCCGCTCTGAGGGTGACTCAATGACTCCTCACAGGTACCTTTGTACCTGGAGCTGTCTTAGGCCACACCTGCCCAGGTGAGCTTTGCACCTGTGTCACAGCCCTGCTGTCAGTTGTCTCAGACCCCAACCCCTCGTGCTTCTGTCTGGACTTTCTGTTTGGGCCCTGGACCCGTTTCCCCGCTTGTCTCATTCAGGATTGTTACCAGCCCCAGTCCCTGTCCGCTGTGCTCACACCCTGCACATCTGGGGCTGAGGAGGCTCCCTGGCTCCCTCCCCATCCCCTGGGGAGCAGCTGGCCCTGGCTGCTTCCTGACATGGAACTACTGTGTCTATCTTAGATGCTGTGGTTTTCATCCTGAGAAAACTATTGCGTGTCCCCAAAAGCAATCTCAGCTGGGCAATAACAGAAACAAAAGGCAAGTAGGGAGCACCCAAATTACAGCTCCCATGAGTGAAATAGCAGGTGAATACTATTTAATGTTCAGCTAAAACAAAGAGATTTGAACTTCTGAGCTGGAAACTCTGCATTTTTCCCCTGTCACACACAAGCTCTGCTTTTCAGTTTCAATTCTGTACAGTGCAGGAGGAAAGTAAACCCTGCAACGCACCATTTTCTGCTGAAAAGAAATACAATATGAAATTGTTTGGGATTTTTTTTCCTATCAGCCTTGATCTCTGAATGATGAACTATATTCCAACCAAGCAACTTGGTACTGAAGAGGTCTAGTTTTTGCAAGTTGAAATCACTATCTGATTCATGAGCCCAGTGCTAATTAAAATTGGGAACATGATACCCTTTCCTCACCACCTGTCTGCTCTCCAAGTGATACAGGGCTGGGAGAAATATTCCAGCAAAAATCAGAACAGCAATTTTTGCTAGAGAATAAGTAATATTTAGATGAAATAGTATTCTTCAGCTCTGGCACCATTTTCTAGATCACAGTGTTGCTGTGTACAGTCTTTAGACAGTTACATTACGTAGGATTGCTCAAGTGCTGAAACAAAACATTCCATGTGAAATAAAGAAATGTCGGGAGAGGAAATTGGCATTCTATCTTCCCAGATTTTAGTGACCTAATTAAAAAGATCCAACTGTATTTCTAGATAAATATAAAATGGAATTATCCTAGTCCTTGCTTTTAAACTGATAGAAAAGAGCTTTGGTGTTTGATGGGATCTGATGAATGCAGCTAAAGTGGAAACAGTAAATTTTCATAGAAGATTTTTGTTACTGTAAGCTGTTTTCCATGGTTTTAACCTCAGTCAAAGTGCCCTGATGTTCACTTTCAAGGTCTATGTAGTGGCTGTTGAATGTATTATTCTCCCAAATGGTGCCTGGGTTTGTACTAAAGGTATCAAATGTATTATTAGACATTTAGGCATATACTTTTATTTTGCTCTTTTAAGCTTGCTCGGGGCAAAATATTTTTCCAAGACAGGAGTGAATTGTAGCTTCCAGTCTGGGATGAGATCCATGTGTAGCACAGAGAGATGTTCATGTGTTGTTCTGTAAAACAGTGCTGAGGAGGCAAACTGTCAGTGTTGGCTAAAGTCACAGTCCACCCAAACACAGTGCAGAAAGGAAAAAAGTCCATTTTCACAGAAACACACAATTGTTAGGGTTGGAAGGGGCCTCTGGAGCTCCTCCAGTCCAACCCCCCTGCCAAAGCAGGGTCACCTGGAGCAGGTGACACAGGAGCGTGTCCAGGTGGGTTTGGGATGTCTCCAGAGAGGGAGACTCCACGCCCTCCCTGGGCAGCTGTTCCAGGGCTCTGCCACCCTCCAGGGAAAGAAGTTCTTCCTCATGTTGAGATGGAACTTCTTGTGGTTTTGTGTATGTCCATTGCTCCCTGTCCTGTCACTGGGCACTGCTGGAAAGAGTCTGGCACCATCCTCTGACACCCCTGGGAGATATTTGTGTGCATTGATGAGATCCCCTCTCAGGCTCCTCTCCTCCAGACTGACCAGGCCCAGCTCCTGCAGTCTCTGCTCATCAGAGAGATGCTCCAGACCCCAAACCATCTTCGTGGCCCCCTCTGGACGCTCTCCAGCAGCTCCTTGTTTTTCTCAAACTGATGATCCCAGAATTGAACACAGCACTCCAGCTGTGCCTCAACACAGCTGTCCTCCTGTCAGTTTTTATCTATGTGGAACAACTGCTCATTGTGGGAACAATATACATGACACAGGCCTGGAAATAATTTTAAATCGTAAAATATTATTCCTCAATTGACATGCCTTCTTTTTTTTTCTTCCCCACAACAAAACTCTGTAAACTTTTGGTTACTTGGGATATTTATTCACTATCAGTTATACCAAAATTATGAGGTTTAAACAGAGCAGTTTTTCATCGTAGTTGTCGGTATTTTATATAAAATGGGAGCAGGATTAGTCAGCAACAGGATAAAACAAGCCTCTGGTGTCAGAATTGTATCAGTGTTCATGGTGTTGTTACTGTTAATTAAAACAATGCTGGAAACTGTTTAGCAGACCAATAGTAACCATTTGATATCTTCAGAAAGATAGTGCAAAAGTAAACTAGAATTAAAATGGTTTTAAAGACCATTTTATATAATAATACATTACTTCTTGTGTATGAATAGAATGTATGAATGTTCTGCATTTGCTTATTACTCTAAAAAGATGTTACTACCACCAAAACTTAAAAAAAAAAACCAACTTATTGTACATTTGAATGCATACCTAACTCTTTACTAGCTAGGAAAATCTTTACAGAAACCCACACAAAATATTCTGAAATGACCTTTCTGAATAATTGAAGATGGCTTTGCATTTTTACCAGCACCTCCATAAACACAGTATGGCATCAATGACAGTTCACCACAACCTCAGCCATAGAGCAGAATTTACAAACACACTTAGAGAGCTTTACTGTAAGTAATGAAATTATTAGAGAGCAACCGGGACAAATATATCTGAATTTTAAAATGTACTTTATGAGCTCAATAATTCTCATGGTAAACATATTTTTTTCTGAAGCCCTGGTGGCTAAGAGTTGGGCTTTGTGCAATTGAGAAGTGGGTGGGTGGTGAAATTGCTGTTCTTCTGTTTTCTTCCTTCATGAGACTGTAGCTTACATACAGAAAAACTGATACTACATTTCTGGGGAATGCTTAGTTGTGGCTGTTTGCTTTTTTTAATAGAATCATAGACACCTTGACTTCACCCACTGAACTGCTACATTTTCCTCAACTGCTGTTCCTATCAATATTGAAAAGCATTTTCATTGTCTGAACCTGACCTAGTAGAGGAGGAGCAAACTCTCAGAGCTGGAAATAACGTGACTCAATGGAGAACACCCATTTTTACAAGTTACTTGGGGGCTGAGGCAGGTCTAAGGCAAAACTACAACAAGATTTGCATTTGTGAGTCAACCCTTCTGATTTTTCCTTTAATTTCTTTGTTGTTCTCACATCAATCCTCAAAAGGAATCCAGATACACTTCTAAATTTAGCTTTGCTGTTACCAAAGGAGAAAGAACTACAAAATCTGCTCTTCCACCTCTTCAGATGGAAGTGAGGTAGTCACCTTTCCTCCTGGAAGAGAACCTAAGTTTTATAGGTGAAAAAGCATTTGTGATGTTGAAAATTGTTAGTTAATCACAGCCCTTTTTGTGAACAGGACTAAACATAATGAGGGTAAATATCAATAGGGGTCAAGCTAAAAAAGGAATGTTAAAAATCAATACCAACAGCTGAACTGTTACTGGACTAGAGCAGTTAGCAGCTAAGTTAATTGTCTCCAAGTACTCCTAAGTGCTTAATTTGGAATACCACCACGCTCTTTGTGGTTTAGACTCTTTTGTCTTCCCCATTTTTTCAGCATTCAGATGCCCAAGCTCCTGAAATGTGATATTCATCAACATGATGAAGATGAGCTGCTTGGAAAATCTCTGTAATATCTGAACGTAGTGACAAGAGGTGTCTGTATGTCACAGTACCTAAAAAGCTTCAGATTGGTCTCAGGACTGGGGCACTCTTGCAGTTAGATTGAAATGAACTCTGAATTTCTGGATGTCCAGCACCCCTCTGTGAGTGGATATTTACATGGATGCTGGTTATGACATTTGTCACCCGTTCTTTATCATAACTCTGTCATGCACGGGAGCGTTCTCGTTCTCATGGAAGTGTCAGCACCTGTTTAGTTCCTCTATGTGGTGAAATAATTATTGGCTTAGACAATTAACAAAGTAATTTGGATACTTTCCTGGCTGCCAGGGCAGTGGCACGAGATTGGAGAACAGGAGATATTGTGCTCAAGATTCCTTTTCAAGCACTTGCTTATCCTGCCTCTGTAAACACATCATTTGTTTAAAGTCAGCAAATACATTTTCCCCTCTTGATTTTTTCATGCCTCTCCCACATCACCAACCAAACAATCTCTCAGTTAACACACTGAGGGCAGGAAATGCTTGGAGCACACCAGTAAGTTTTCAAGAGTTGTGTTGGTTTTGTATTAGGAGTAGGTTGTGTAAAGGAGTGTCAGGATAAGGTTATTTAAAACACCCAGTGTCCTTGATTTCTTCAATGGTCAGAATTTAAACAGTCCAAGGGCATTTCTAAATTATATTCAAAATCTCAAATTACTTAAATGGTTAGGCAACTGCTTTATATTTTTTGATTCTGGTTGTTATATCACAGCAAAGCTGGACCAGTGCAGACCATGTGCAGATGTGGGAGGCAGTGCTTTACTCAGGGAGAGTAAACTGTTTCCAAAATAGAGAAAAATTAATTCTTTCAAGTTTCATCTCTTTTTGTTTTCATTAATAAATTGCATCAATTCAAAGAACCATTGATTTCTGATTCTTACCACAACAATTTAATTTTTATTTTTATTTTTCATATCTGCAGAAGTAAAAAAAAAAACAATCCCATTTATACTTATGACATCAGATGAAATATTTTTAATCTGCAAATTTTTCTACCTTAAATTTAGTTTGAATTTGAGAGTGACAAATTCTTTCTACCTATTGTTACACTGCAAAGCAGGCAATACCTTTCTGATTAAGTCCTTTGAAATGAGCACATGGAGATGAATCGCTGTGGTTTGTCTCTATTCCATATGTGATGGCTTCCAATAATCATTCCTCTGGAACACAGAAATCCTTTTGTTCCCCTTTCAAATGTGCTTATCTTTCTTTCTTAGAAAACTGAAACAGAAGTGATCAAGTGAGAGTATTGATTTCAGAGAGAGTGATTTGAACCCAAACTGGGACACCATAAAGGGATAGGAGGATTTTTGTGCTTGTTTCCATGGGCCATGGGAGTAGACTCTGAGTTCTGTATCATATTGCCAACAGGAGGATGGAGAGAACATTGTTCTAGGAATGGAAACAGTGGGAGCCAACAGAGAGAAATTTCCTTTGATGCAATGATGCCTTTGTGGGGTACCGAGTCTGCTCCAAAAATCAGTAGAACAGGAACCTACTCCATATCACATATTTACATGAATTCAGCCTAGAGTTTAGATGGTTTTGATTCCCTCCTGGTGGATTTTGTCCTGTTGCCAAAGGAGCTGCCACTGCAGAATGTCTCCTGTTAGTCAAGGTTGTGACAACAAATCTGTAGGGAAAAGGGTCTCTAATTTTCCTCGCTGGTGTATGGCCATGCCTCCTAAGCACATTTTTTATAATTGTGGCCTTGCAGGGCCTGAAGGAGCTGCAGGAGAGATGGAGAGAGACAATTGCCAAGGGCTGGAGGGCCAGGCCACAGGGAATGGCTTCCCAGTGCCAGAGGGCAGGGCTGGATGGGATATTGGGCAGGAATTGTTCCCTGGGAGGGTGGGCAGGCCCTGGCACAGGGTGCCCAGAGCAGCTGGGGCTGCCCCTGGATCCCTGGCAGTGCCCAAGGCCAGGCTGGACATTGGGGCTTGGAGCAGCCTGGGGCAGTGGGAGGTGTCCCTGCCCATGGCAGGGGGTGGGATGGGATGGGATGGGATTTAAGGTCCCTTCCAGCTCAAACTATTCCATGATTTTACAATGTAGAAAGGCTTGGAAACACAAGAATCTTTTTCAAGGCCTGGGAATAAGTGTTCTACTGCAATTGAGGACTGTGCAGAAAAATAAAAGGCACTCAAATAATCTGTGCCATTTTTTCATACCACGTGACCTGGCTGCAGTCTGTGTTCCTAAACCTTTCAAGGCAGCAAAACCTAAGGCAAGTCCTGTCTTTCTAAAATTATATAAACACCCCCAAACACTTTAAAAATAATTGTTTTTATAGGTGCCCTGCACTGTTTCATCCCCTTTAAGGCTGTGCATTATTGTGGATGCTGTGAGGACATATTTCCTTGTGCACTCAGTAGCCAGAATGTGTGAAGTCTTGCAGAATTTCCTTGGTGGGCTCTGCCATCTGCTATGGATCAAAGGTCAGCAAGTCTCTGAGTAGTAAATACCACACAGCAAAATTTCAGAGGAAGAAACTTCAAATTAAATTAGTTTGAAGATTTAATTTAAATACATTAATGAAATAAGCAAAAATATGTCTGTCACAACAGCTCTGAATGCCACCTCTGCTGTCTGCAAAGAGTTCTTTATTAATAAGCTTGAAAGAAAATGTTATCTCTTAGTTATTCCATTGTTAAAAAGTTAAAAGTTCGCACAGTTAGAATACTCAGATCAGATTTGTATCATCTTCCTGCCACATTCATGCATTCAGCAATAATTTGAAAAACAGCTTAATTTTTGCTCATAAGTTGGGATTCCAGTTCGAAGATTTAATTGCAAAGCCTATTTTGAGCACTTTGTTTTAATACCGTGGTGTGGTGGCAGAACACTAAAGTGATGTTTTGTGATGCAACATGTGCAAAATAAAGTGTGTCTATTCTTTTATGTAGGAGGAGGATACTAATCACAAGAAATGAGGGAAAAACCCCATAATTCTTTCCTACATTATTTCAATGAAAAATTGTGCTGCATTGCAAAAATGTAGAAAGGCAGGATGCAGACTTGTTTAATGCAGGTTTTACATGTATATTCTTTTCACCTTTCTAAACAGGAAATTAAAATTTTCAGGGATGTGATTTCTGTGTTTTGAAATGTACTCTTTCTAAAGGAAAGCAGACTGTCAGTGCATGTCACTGTAGATTGGTTTTTAGGTTTTGGTTGAGAAGCCAAACTAAGAACATAAAAGGCGTAACTTGATATTACGATAAGGAAAAGTGAATTCTGCATCCTGTGCAGAACAGAGCAGGAGTGTCTGTCAGTTCTGTGCCTCCCGTGCTGAAATTTCATCACTAAGCAAAGACTTCAACTGGAGAAACATTTTCGAAGTGTGTTCTGATTAACCAGGCTTTCCTTGAGCTGATATTGAGCATCCTGGTACTACCTAGGAAAATTGGAGGCACTTGGTTCCAACTCTTCCCATGATCAGCAGGAAGATAGAAAGATATTTCTTGGTCTGATTGAAAATTTAGCTGCAGTTTAATTGGAGATGTGTGTAAATTTAGTCTTACAGGACTGGTTTTCCTGATGCAGGAGAAGGTAGAGGAGAATATATAAGATCATTTTGTTTCTTTGCAGAGTTTCCCTGGATGATACAATTCCTAATGAACACAACCATGTGCAGGTTAAGCCCACCTATGCCAAGGGTGTGTCAGACCCAGGGGCTGCATTTAATAAATGTAGTAGCAATTAAGCAAGTTACTCTTTTTAATCTGTGCTATGTAAGTGTGGTTTGGTGGTTCGCCAGTTGTAAATCTTTGTCTTGTGTGTAAAAGGATCATTTTTCCTCCTTCCTGTCCAAATATTTTTGTAAGAATTAGATGGCATTGCTATTCTGATCATAAGAACTTCTTTCTGTATTTTCCTGCTTCAGAAATCAGTAAAACAACAGTACTATGGCAGTTGTCAGACAAAGACAGCTTTCCTTTCAAAATTATGATGAGCCCTATTATAATCAAGGCTACCTTAAATTCACTGCCCTCTGAACTCCCCTTCTAACTTTTTACTTTGGGCTGGGAAGATGTCAGGGAAATGAGTTAGGGAATGTGAAAGATCATCAGAATAGCTGGAACAATATTGTATTTACTTGTATTTCCTTCTCACCACCCACTGAACCTTTTCATAGTTTAATGCAGAAAAATGAACCACCCCCGCCCCGGTCAGGATCAGATTTTGGTGTCACCTGCTGGAGCAGGGAGGTGGGAGCAGAGGATCCATTGCTGTCCCCTCCAGCCTGACCCGTTCTGAGATTCTCTGGTTCCTCTGTGATTCCATTGATTCAATTTTGTGTTCTGCTCCTGTGTCCTGCTGCTGCTCCAGCCAAGTGCTGTGACTCTTGTCATACTCAAGCTGTGTCTTGAATTCCTTTGAGAAAGTTGTGAACTTTGTGTTTCTCATTGGACAAATTTGGGTCAAAAGTTACTGTGGTGCAGGAATTACTTCACTAGAGAATGCTGCAAAGTGTTCATTTCTATTAAAAAATGGTATCAAAGATGCTGTATTTCTTTCCACATTAAAATAGGATTATCCTTGATTTAGGTATCCTTGATCTCGTATTTGATCTCTGCAATAACTATACTGGTTTCTCTGAGATTTTTCTTTTCCACCTTTTTGAACTCTTTCTTTTCCATTAAATGAGCTCTTTTAGTTCATTTCTCCGCATAGTCTTGCTCTCTTTGGGAATTTGTGTCCAGGCAGTAAGAAATGTCCAGGTATCAAACTCTTTTTAAAGAGTTTCTTTCTAAAGAGTTTCTTAAAGTCCTTCTACTTTAAGAAAATTCATCACTCAATGTTATTAGTGATTTGGGTTGGTTTTTTTAATTTTCAAATTTATCAGAGTAATTCTGTGTCTTTATCTGCATGATTCTTCTCATTGAAGTAATAGTGCTATTTACAAAATAAATTTAATTTGAAAGACAAAAAACTATTTTAAAACAAATGCTTTCAAAATTTTTTCTCAATGGATCTTCAGAAAATGCAGTTTAGGGGTTTTCTATTTCTCCTTTCAGAATTTAACTCTGTTTCATCTCTCCAACTTTGTATGGTCCACTTCTGACTAAGCAGGTAAAGGCAGAGGATATACTTGCAATTCCTAACACAGTTGGCCTGGAGCTGAAACTTGAAATGAATTTAAAATGTTGTTTGTTTTAATATTTGATCTAAGATTTTCATGACTACTTGTTAAAAAAAGCAAAGTAAATCTTTTCACAGCTACGGATCATTGGATATTCACTGCAAAATGTGCAGAAATTATTTATGGAAGCAGAAGTTTTCATTATTTATGTTCATTTGTTGTGTGAACAAAAGACTTCACAGAAGAACACAGAGCTGGAAAAGCTGTTTCTAGAGTCTGTTTCAGGAAAATAGCATTTTAGTGCTCTTAATTTATATCATTTAGCTGTGACACTGAGTTCTGATACCTGGAGGGGAAAGGGAGTGTAAGAGCCACGTTCAAAGTGAATGTTGGGATCTTTTCTCTTGTTCTGTTTGAGAGATGCACCACTGCTGGCTTTTGTGATTCTTCTTAAATTGCTGTACGTGCATTTCAAACACAGATTGCCTTCTCTGATCCTGAATATCTTTGCTTATAATTAAAATCAATTCTATAATAGGTATAAAACTGACATTGCACCAACAGTGCAATGTTGTGTCCTTGATTCTTTTAGCGCTTCATTTGTAGACATTTCATTTTCCCACTGAAATGATTTTGTTCAGTGCTTCCTGTGCCCTTTTTAACTGAAATTATCAGCTACTATGCTCAACTAGAAAATAGTACTTTAAAACAAACTTTCATGGGGAAGATCTGAGAAAAATAAGTGAAGCAGAGCAGCTTGACGTGACCGTAGAAGCAATATAGGAACAGCCAGACTGATTAACTCTTCCTGTGAGCAGCAGCAGAAGCACTGAGAAGATTAAGAGCCACTTCTAGAAAAGGGATGAGTTTGGATTCAGAGAAGAGAAATGCGTGATAACCCCCACCTCTCTCTTGGATTTGAATCAGTAGAGATTACATTAAATTCCTTGTGGCTGAAACACCATTGCAGAGTGGCTGTGCTCACTTTACCCAGACTCCAGAGGTGAGTGCAAAACAGTAATATCCAACTTTATGAGCAGAATTAGGAGCAGCTGGAGACAGCCAGCAGAACTCCTAAAAAATACCAGATGCCATGAACCTGAATTATTTTTCATTCAATTGTTTCTAGTCTGTCTAATATGTATATATCTACACACGTATATATTTAATTGGTTATTTTCAGAAATTAATACAAGATTTAAGCAAAATCCTTGTTTTCTTCTCAGTGCTACCTGAAAGGACTTTTAGCCTTCAAAAACACATGCAAAATCACAGCAATTCTGGGAAAATTAAAGTTCAGTGGTCAACATGGTGGAAGAGGATGATTTGATTTTGATAACTGAAGAAATGCAAAATAAACCTAGAACTGGGGAACAAGAATCCAAACTAAGAAAGTTTGAAAGGACATGAGGAAAAGAATGGAAATTGATGTAAAAGGAAAGAATGAATAGCTGGGTTTATACTGTCCCTTTCTGTCTTCTTTCCATTCTTTTAATACCATTCATTTAACTCATTTTAGTATATGTATATTTTTTATGGAATTATGAGTCAAGGTCAATGAGCAGGCCTGAATGGAGAAGTGTCTCTGAATGCTAACTTGGATTTTAAGGCTTTGTTAAGCTTGAGAAAGTGCTGTAAATTTTTTGAAGTTTCCACTTAGGATATGGTAATTCAGTTCCCCCAGCAGTGCTTTCTGAGCCTTGATTGCAAGGGAGCGGAGTTGAATTCAGCGGCAAAGTAATGAAACACTTTTTTGGATAAAACATTCCATGGCTTCTACAACCCTTCAGGGCTCTCCTCCTGCTTCCCCTGTCTACCTTTCTAGGCTTGGCTTTGCAGCAGGGTTAAACCATTGAAATGCCAGGCTCCAGCCCCAGACATTTCATATTTCTCTTATCATAAGAGGCTGTGTAGCACTATGAGAGAAATTACCGTTTTATGGACAGGGGTGAGAACAACTCTGGCACTGCAGGCTGGGACCTGAGGGTGTAAAGAAACACCCAGGAGCTGTGGGGCCCAAAGCAGGACAGTGGTTTACACAAACAGCAGCTCTGCAGCCCTGCACTGCTCCTTGAAGAAAACTTGAGGCAAATATTTCCTTTTGGGGTTTGAAGGACTTGCAGTGACTGGAAAGATGCAGTGAATTGGCTGGAGGTGAAGAATGGTTCACACAACAGCTCCAGCTGAGTGCAAAGGACAAAGCAGAGGGACAGAGGAGACAGATCAAAGCTTAGCAAGTGAAGCACTTCTTAATTAAATTAAAAAAACCCAAAACATTGGGCATCTCAACTGTTTGTGAAAGTGCCAGCACAAAAGTGGTTGTTATAACCACAAAATGGATTATATCTTCACGCTTTTGTTTATCTTCAGAATATTACACAGGAGCATCAGAAGTTATGGAAATGCAGATTGTTTAGTGCTGCTGACATCTGCTCCAAACCAGCAATGAATCTCCCTGTGAGAGAGATGAATGAAAGGAATGGGGAGGGAATATGTGACAGGGGTTAGCAATCAGGATCAGGCTACTGACATTGATTTTTACCTACAATTTACTTTGTTGTGAAGGGAAGTTTGGAAATTTCTTCCACACGAAAAATGACTTCATTCACTGTGAAGTCAGTAAAATAAACTATTGATTTCCATATGACAAAAATTAAAATAATCTCTACCAGTGCATGTAGTGTAAAGATATTCCAACCAGTATTACCTAAAGTACTTTACTTTAGCAGATACAAGAGCTGCTTCCTAGACAAAAAAGATATGCTGATATTCCTTTAGTTTTCATTATGATAATCATTCGCATTCTTAAAAATTACTTATATTCCAGTGCTTGGTATTTACACAATGCTCTTGCTATATATATTGTAAAAAGCATTAACTAATGGATGTTTTACATCAGAAGCAAGTGCTGTAAAGTTTTAGATACAGCTGCAGGGATTCCCTTAAATTAGAGATTCCAAAATACCCGCTGCAACTTGGCAGTTTTATGTCCTTGGCTGATAGCTGCTTGGACTGGAGCCTCAGTGAGTTAATCAGATTCTCCCCCACTGGTGCACATTTGCTTTAATTACCGTGTGAGCCGACTCCTGGTTGGATAATGTACAGATTATCTAGATGTGTGCAGATTATCTAGATGTGTGCAGATTATACAGATGTGTGCAGATTATATAGATGTGTGCAGATTATCTAGATGTGTGCAGATTATATAGATGTGTACAGATTATATAGATGTGTGCAGATTATATAGATGTGTGCAGATTATCTAGATGTGTGCAGATTATATAGATGTGTACAGATTATATAGATGTGTGCAGATTATACAGATGTGTGCAGATTATCTAGATGTGTGCAGATTATATAGATGTGTACAGCCCAATGAGGCGTTACAGAGCAGCCTTTGGGGTGGGGAAGGACAGGGAGCAAACCCTGCCCTTTGCAGGGCTGCATTTGAGAGGAAATGAATCTCTGATTTCAGTCCGGCACTCAGAGGATTCCCCCTCTTCTCCAACTTGTGTGCTTGCATCTTTTGAACTGCACAGCAGAGGGATTAAAAAACCCCACAATATGAACAGTGGGGAGACTTTTCTGACCAAAAATATCTTCAGAGCATTTTGCCTCTCCCTGCTGGCACGGTCCCAGCTGGCAGAGGTTGCCTGCTCGCTCTGTCTCAAGGCACAACAGGCCACGTCTGCTGGGAGCCACAGACAGAAACATCACCTCTTGCCTTGAAAAGGTTCCAGCAACTCCACAGATCCCAGTGTATTTATTTCTGTAGGAAAATCCCCTATCCCAGCAGCACCGTGGTTTGCAGAGATAGCCACGTGAAATACAGAGTTTTCAGAGAACAAATGAATCAGCAGCAGTTTCTAGCAAGGGACTCTTGTATTTTTGTTGCCAGACTTCTGCCTTAGGACTTCTATATATATGTATAAATATATATTCATATATACACACATATATAAAACATATTTTAATAAACCTTTCAAACATAAAATATGTATAAATATGTATGCACTCATATGCATGTATGTTTATATGCATATTGTCTTCTGGGGTAAACTAGCTGTAGAAAATACAAAATAAGTACTTTTTTTATTTTTTTTTAAGTGTCTTTGTGCCTGCAGGTTCCATCTCTGAAAGTCTCAGTTCCCTATTTGTGAACATAAAGGAAATATTGGCTCTCCTGAATCACACAAAGTCATGTTTGAAGTTAAAATTCTACCTCATAAGTGACCCTGGGGAGGGTTTACCCAAGTTTGGCAAAATTGTGGGAAGGCTGAGTGTTGGTGGAGCGTTACAGTAACTAGAGCTGAGGGAGAAAATCACTGTACAGCTGCAGGGGATGGTTAGCCTGGTGTGTACCTGAGGGAATGTTATTTCTGCAAGAACAAAGAGAATTTGAACTTACTCATGTCTTACTCATGGTAGGGAGATGATGAATATTCGAGCTCAACCTTCATAGCCACAATAAAAATTAACAGAACAATAATTACAGCAACCACAGAAGGAGTTCTAAGCACAGGGCTGGTGTATTTCCAATACCCCAAAGACTCTGCACTCTAAGCCACAGCTTCTTTTTCTTGAGGAAATTGGATTGCAGCTGGCTTGGCAGAGCCTTGAGTGTTTCTACCAGCCATAAACATCCCCACCACTGCTATCCTCCAGAAATGAGCACTTAATTCTGCTCCTTCTGCCATTAAAGTAGCACTTGAACACAATTTTCTGTCACAATCACACCGCTCAGACAAGCTCGTGCTTGCGAAATGTCAGTATTTGCAATAACTCTCGTTTTGCTAATTAATCTTACCCTGGTGAGGAAATTAAGACAAAGATTCAAGTTAAAATTATGTGACACTTTTATTTGCAGTCTCGTTATCCCACTTCACTATTTTTCTGGAGTTTAATGTGACACTCAGACTGTTTTTTGGTTGTTTTTTTTTTCCAAAAACCTCAGAATCCAATTTCACCAACATGACAAGCAGAAGTTTTACTCATGAAAAGAAATACTCAGCAGCCTCTTCCCAAAAATTCCTCTATGCAAAAGCACCAAATATTTTACAAACCTGTCATATATTTATGACCCTGAATTAATTTTTTGTGCTTTTTTTTTTTTTCCTATTACTTTGTTAAGGAATTATAATACAAGGTATTACGTTACTGGTTTATCTGGTGTGATTGAATATGTCAATCTGTTTTCCCACTAAATCACATTTAGAAAGGATTTTAGCTGTGATAAAACTAAAGAAGCATCGTTCTCTCACCCTGTTTAAAACTTGATTTTTGAGGGAAGGTGGAAATGAAAGCAAGTACTACTCGAATTTTGGCTGATACCACATCTGATCCCAAGTTAGCTGATCTTAATTTCAGGAAGGTTTCATACAGGAAAAAAAAGTGGCTGATGGCTATTTATGCTGTCACTTTATACTCAGGACTGCATAATGATGAGTCTAACTGTGAATATTCACACTCAGGTGTAACAGGCATTAGGTGTAATATTGCACTGTTCAGTGGAATTCATGATACTTAAGAAAAACATGATACTTGAGGAATGACTATTTTTCATAGGGACGATTGTCTTTTTTCCTGTTACTGTCCCAGAATTAGAACAAAAAGTTTTAAATTGCAATAGCAGCTTTTAACTAACTTTTTAATACAAGAATGTTTAGCATACCTCTTCCTCAGGAAAAAAAAAAATGATAATAAGGAAAAGTAGAATTAATTTTCACCTCTACTCTCATCTGTTCTGTACTTATTCAGCACTTCACACTGAAGGAAGATGTTTGTTGAAAAAGAAGCAAGTAGAGAGGAGACCTGGGAAAACAAACAAAGAGAAGTGGTATTTGGAGTAAACCATGCACAGAAGATACACAAAACAGACAGAGGTTTAGTGTCCAACAATTGAATAGTTTGTTACTCACACTCCATGTTGAACAAACAATTATCTCCACCACTCTCAGCCCTGTGCTCCTCCTGGATCCCATATGCTCAGAGAAGTAAAGTTAAGAACAGGTTTCCTTCTCCATTTCTCCTCTGGGGAATATCTCTGCTTTAGAATGCTTTCTGAAGGCACGAGGCAAAGATTATTTGAATGTGAGAAGTACAAAGATTGCTGGTTTCTGTGCAGTCAGGAGCTGCTGGAAGTTGTTAAATACCTGCTGTAAACCAAAGTGTTTATGACCAAGATGTTCATTGACAAGTTTATAGAAATTGTGTCAGCTGTATTGCATCTCCCCCTGGCATTAATAAATTAGCCCGGGAGTGGAGATTTATCTGTTACATCATTTTCAATGCAAAGAACTAAAGAGGTTTTTCACTTGCTAGTAAAGCAGTCAAAGCCTGGGGAGGGTGAACCATTTAATCCACAATAAAAGGAGTTTTGGGGCATCTGAGACTCCTCACATTTTTGTAGAAGTGTCACACCAAGGGGCTTGGGAGTTTTCCATTCACCTGCCAACTTACAAACAGATGCAAGAAATTCCACTCGTGTCTTTTGGACTTCCCTTTCCTCTTGGCAGCATGTCCTCACCAGCTGCTAACGATGCTGTCACGGGCCTTTGGGTGAACTGTTCCTGCTCTGCTCATTCCACGTGTCAACGTGAGACATTGGCTCCATCACCTGGAGGATGGGACAACTTCCTTAGAACTGGGACCAAGGGGAAAGCGTTTGGCTTCCAATCTGCTTTTTTCCTGATACAAAACAGAATTTTCAGATGGGTGGTTTAGATGGATGACCTCTGTTAGAGTAAATATTCTATACAGGTGATGGGGGAAGAAAAATATTACTGCAGCATTTTATCTAAAAGTTTTTCTTGTCCCAAAACAAAGCACACCCTTCCGAGTCCATGCTGATTAGACTTGAAACAAAATTGCTGATGGAAAAAACCCCAAGATTTATTGGCCTACCTTGGTCCAACTAATTTAAATTTTGTTCCCTTTGTTCAGCTATCAAACTGAAGAGCAGTGTTCATGCAGCTCTGGGAACTACTGTGTTTTGACAAAGTCCAAAAGTTTTCTTTTATTCTTCAGATTGACTACAGTTTCTTCTTTTGCAACAGCTGGAAGTAATTATGTTTTACCATTTAGCTGGATAAATGGTTATTGTTCAAACAGTCTCTAAAGGAAGCGAAGTTTTAATGGAACAAACTAAAAAACCCAACAATATATGAATATATATAAGGTTTAACTTATTCCCAGTGTTTGCACAGTCAAGGAAGGAAGTAGGAAAAATTGAGGATATCTCATTTCCTTGATAGAATACAGTTTGATGCTCCCTTTGAGCTTGGAGAAGGCTGATCCTTAATTGCTTCAATTAAAGTCAGTGTTCAATGATGTAGGAACATACAAAGAAAGGGAACACAAAGCTCATCCAATTCCACCCCCCCTGCCATGGGCAGGGACACCTTGCAGTGCCCCAATGTCCAGCCTGGCCTTGGGCACTGCCAGGGATCCAGGGGCAGCCACAGCTGCTCTGGGCACCCTGTGCCAGGGCCTGCCCACCCTCCCAGGGAACAATTCCTTCCCAATATCCCATCCAGCCCTGCCCTCTGGCACTGAAGCCATTCCCTGTGGCCTGGCCCTCCTGTTCCTGAGGAATTGTCCCTCTCTGGGTTCCTTGCAGCCCCTTCAGACCCTGGAAGGTGCTGTGAGTTCTCCACACAACCTTCTCCTCTCCAGGCTGAGCAGCCCCAAGACTCTCAATGAGTCCAGCAGAAGGCCACTGTACAAAGTAGCTTAAAAAAAGTGAGTAATTTACCTTTTTCTCCTAATGAGATGAATCATGACGAAAAAGCCAGGTTAATGTTCCAAGGAGCTTAATTAGAATCAGGTGAGAGCTTGAAAAGGCAACTAAGGTGCTTTCAGGCAGTGCTTGTATGAAAAGCCTTAATTAAGAAGACTGATGGCCTTTTACTTAAGTCTCTTCAAGAGTGTAGAGAGTCTTGTTTAACTCCCATGGATCCAGCAGCAAATCAGATTTGAAATTCCAACATTTTTCTTAGTGAGTGAAACAAAACTGCATCTTTGTGGCTGCAGGGGACTGTGCAGCAGCCTCCTTTCTCCAGGGTTCTCACAGGAGTGCAGTGTCATGAGGGGCACAGGAGAAAATACAATTAAATAGGAATTCAATAAAAAGTTTACTGGTAATTGAAGCATTCATAAAATTGCAAATATTTCAGTACAACTGCAGTGCAAACAGTCGAATGGTAGATTACAAAAGTATTTTATGGCTAAGACTGCTGTGATTTTTTTTTTTTATTTGCTCGCAATACACAAATCTCACACGGAATTCATTTAGTCATCTTAAAATCCACATAAGCTTTAAATTTATCACTTTAGTCAAGGGGTTTTTTCCTTCCTTTTTTTTTTTTTTTCACCCTGTAAGAACAATAAGGTATATGAGGTATTTTAGCTGCAGGGTGCATATTTGGAGAAAGAGCTTCCTGCAGAGTTCCTCTGCCTTTCTTGTAAATTAACTGCAGAAACCCTGGTCGTGTTACAGTATGACATTTAGTTTTCTAATCTGTTTAATGCTATGGTTTGCACATCATGTCTTCTGATGTGCTATTATGTTTTTGATACTAAAAAACCGCATTAGAGTTGCAGTAGGGATTCTTTCCACAGACAATCGAACTTGTAACAAATTGCATATTTCAGAAGAAATATAACAAAAGGCCTAACCTTTTATCATGTTCATTATTCTAGAAATACAGCCCACATTTTACCTCTCTGTTTCTTGATATAATTTACCAGCACCATGTTGGACACATATCAATGCTGCATCCATCTCAGTTACATTCATGCATATTTCAGTGACTTCAGACTGAAAAAAACCCCAAAGTTAGCATTTGGCTGGGCTCAAGAGTCACTTGAGCTATTTTGTAATCAATAACTACGTGCATTTGTGTACCTGTGAGTTTATACACACACATACACACACTGCAACTCTTGTTTTCCAGGGTGGGAGCATTGTCTTGTATTTCAGCTGTATTGAGATATGAGTTAATCATCACCTTTTTGCAGTTATTCATACAAAAGAGTTTGTAAAAGGAAAATAATGACTTGTCATACTCCTTCAAGACTTCACACTGTTCTTACTCCAGTTTGCTTGAAGCTGCACCAGCTTTGCGTAACCAGTATTTCAGAAGTAGTGCTAAAGATTATTTTCCCAAAGGAAATAGGCATTTTTACTGCAAAGATTGTTATCTTCTTTCCCCTTACTTAGCAGAATTTCCAAATATTAATATATATAATGGGAAAGAGTCTGGGGTTAAGAGGGGAGCAAGATAGGAGAACTGAAAGATTTGAAATTATTCAGAACAAAAGCTAAAGGCTTTTTTTTTAACGTGACCTTCACCTTCTCTCTTTTACCCCTCCTCCCACTTTTGGTTTCAATCTATTTCTGTAATCACAGCCTCGGACATTCTCATCTCTACAACTTTAGTGAGTCTTGTTGTAAGCAGAAGGAAAAAAATAATCCAGATGAAGGTGCAGGAGGATTCAATCCCAACAATTTGTAGGGAAAATGAGTTGCAACAGTACTGTCATCACTAAATGAATTATTCACTGAACAATACTCAGCTGGCAGTTCTACTTTTGTGTTCCTATCCAGAACAAAAGATTTCAGATCATGATCCCAGTTCCCAAAATTTCCATGCACAACAAACAAGCATCATCTTGACACCTACTAATTACTCTGCACACCAGTTGCACCTAATTGCATGTTCACCAGTAGATGATGAAGAGCTAAACCTAAATTCCAAACTTTGTTTGTCTACTTGAGGCTCTGTAAATTAATGTGTTCTGCGTGAGGTGGATGGGATTTGTCAGAAAGCTGCAGGAAGCTGCAGATGTGGACTGTTCATTTTCATATCTTGTGCTGAGCAAAACAGACAGTGGAAGGAGACTCCTACAGATCAGTGTTAGAACAACTCTGATTTCTAAGGGAAGAATTCTGAGGAAAGAATGTTTTTTCCCTTACCTTGCAAGAGTCTATCATGTCTGAAAGTGTTTGGCATTTGGGGAAGGTGTCTAATGACTGGAAAATTGCAAACATGTCAGGCAAGGATGGGGATGTGGGGAAATACAGGCTGGGCAGACTGGAAAGGTAATCTAGAGAGGAATGCAAAGCCTTGGGACAGAACCAGCCCATGGAACTGAGCAGCCCCTGCCTGGCGAGGGGTTCACCACCCACAGAGACCAACACAGGGTGAGCAGTCAGCAGGGAAGGCTTCCCTCTCCCAGGCACTGCAGGGACAGAAGCCCTCGAGAAAAGGGGGTTCCCCTGTTCCCATCAGTTCTGGGGAACCCTCTGGAGTTCTAGTTTTGGGCCTATGTGAGTATGAGCAATCCTGAGCTGCTGAGGGTGCTGAGGCACGTAAGGGATGAGGGCAGGAGGGAATGTTTGTGGAGCTGGGAACAGGGGATGCTGAGAGGAAGGGAATCTCATTGCAGTATTCCAGGGAATCTCATTGCAGTATTCCAGGCCAGCAGGCACACAGAGGACATGCTTCTTCAACTACTTTTATTATTGTGACATGAAGTTGTTTTGGAGTTATTTGTTGCATAAATACTGGGGTTTCTTTACAGTGTAAGCTATATACTGATGTTCTCTTTACAGTAAAAGTTTAGTATTGAAAGACAAAAACCTTCAGGTTTTCTTAATACTTTGTCTACTGTACATTCTTTCCATCCCTGTCAGTTGCTTTTCATGAGCCTGGAGAATTCAAGGTAAATTCTCTGTTGGTTTTGCAATTTACCTACTCAAGATAAAAATAGTATCTCCTTACTATATAGGTTCCACAATTGTAATTTGAGTCCATGTGGGACAATTACAAGGCAGAAGCTTAAATTAGAAGCAGTAGACTAAATTTAGAGGTGTTAGCCAGCAGAAATCCTAGTTTAAGGAAAAGTAAAGCCCTGGGTAGGTACTGAGGTTGCAGAGTCCTTTCCCAGGGCCTCTGGCAGCTCACCCAGGTGTCAAGAGCACCTTCACAGCATTTCTTCTGGAAGTCTCCCTAAATTCATTTGTTCTATGGTGTTTCAAAGAAATGCAAAAAAAAATGTAGCACTTGGAGAACATTATTAGGGGAAAGAAAATATCCGTTCTGATGGGTTTTTTTCTGTTATGATAAATAATTGTGAAAGTGGACTAGACAATAGGAATAGAGTAAACAAAATCTGAACTGCTGGGGGAAACCACTAAGTGTGCAAGCTCTCCCAAAATTCCTGACAGGAAAAATAACTTAAATCTAACAGTTCCTAGTGGGAAGCACAGACCCCTTCTAATGAGCAGAACTGCAACATTAAGAGCCCTAACATTAAAAGCAAAAAACATATTGAGGCAGTTTAATTTAATTATTATTTATTGAGCTAATTAAATGACTGATTATGTAAGACAACGTGGATTAAAGCCAACAATATGTGAAATGGTCACTTTGCATATAATTTCTTTCTATATGTAAAGAATTTTCCATAACTTTCCTGTTCCTAAATCACTACTCAGCAAAACTCTTTCCCCAACAATCCCCCTAAATCAAGATAAATATTAGTCAGCTCTCACTTAAGGTAAAAACCCCATTCTGTTTGTGCCTTTTCAAGTTCGTTGTGGCTGTGTCTTACCTTGGCACTGCCCTTTTCCAAGGGCTTGGCCAGAGCGCTGTTTGTGCCAGAGGCACAGCCTTCTCCAGGCTAATTCTGGATAACTGAAAGGTCACAGCCACAAAGAACCAGCAGGGGCAATCACTGCCACGACAGAAAGGTGCAGCAAACACGTCTGAACGCCCTGCAGGGTTCACTATTGTCTCTGAAACTGGTGTGCAGAGAGCCCCGATCTTGGGAACAGAATGGAAAGCAATAATTAAGGCCTTTAATTTATCCCTGAAATGTTAAAAGAAGTCTGACAGAGTAAACATTGGTTGTGACAAAAAGAGCAGGAGTCCTGTGTTTATGGAAAAGACAGAGGTTTACGGGGAATTATTCTCCCACTGCTGGGCAGAAGTCCTGTTGACAACTCCAAGGGATGTTATTATTTCCTCCCTTTTTGTCTCAGACTTGTGGGAGAAATAAACACACATACTTTGGGTGACTGATTCTGGTAATTAGCAGAGAACCTGAGCCTGCTAATAAAGCATTAGCAGAATGCAATTTTTTTTTCCCAACAGTTTCATTTTTAATTCTCTATGAGGAGACATAACTGGCTGTACTAATTTAATTCCGATAGCTTTTTTTCTTTTCTTCTCCTGACCTGCCATGCCACGCAGGGTGTAAAAATGTGCCCAAAGAAAATGTAATGCTGGGTTGCAGAACAAGGTTTTTCTTCAAACATAAAGTTTCAAAACCTCAGAAGTGGAAAAATTTATGCTTGTACCATTAATGTCTTTTCTTTTTCAAAATACGTCGTCACCATCTTGTTAGAATAAAAATAACCTTCTCTCCTGTATCAGCAGAGTTCAGAGAATATTCCAATTTAGCAGAAGCTTTTGAAATTTTGCCATTGTTTCTTTTTCTGTGTAATATAAAGCCTTTGGATTGTTTTTGCAAAAACAAAATTGCCAAAGTGTCAGTGTTCTTCTTGAAGCCTGATTTTTCGATTTGAGAAGATTTTTCATGTTTGAAAATGGTGGCAGTAGGACACAGTATGTCCTTTCTAAAACTTGGGCTGGTTGTGAGTAATTGCTCATCTGTGGAAAACTGAGGAACTGGATCCAGGTTTTTCCATCCATTCCAGTGGGACATTCCTGCCTTTTGCACAGAGCTTCCTCTGGGATGTTCATTCTGCATTCTGTTGACTTGATTCACCTTACTAAAGGGTAAATCAGATTCCTTAATTTCTTTACACATTAAGCACAATGACATTGAGAAAGTCAATTATCTCTGTTACGTGTTTCCTTAACGAGGATTTGCTCTCATCTCCTTGATCAGGACAGGCTGCAGCTTTGTCCTGTGTCTGGGGGATTTCAGATAATTTTGGCTGGCCCCCAGCTCAGCGTGGCACAGATCAGCACAGGGGCACTCCCTGCTCGGGGGGCTCCCAGGGCAGTGTCTCAGGAGAGGTCAGGACAGGACTTATGTGACTTTTTCACTTCTGGGAAGACCTGGAGGGGCTGGAGCGTGTCCAGGGCAGGGAACGGAGCTGGGAAGGGGCTGGAGCCCCAGGAGGGGCTGAGGGAGCTGGGAAAGGGGCTCAGCCTGGAGNTGTTATAGTCAGTCCCTGAGTCATAGCAAAGTCTTCCTTAGAAAATAGAACATTCCTATGAGTGCTAGAAGGAACCAAACCAAAATCCAAGGAAAGATGAACTTCTAACACAAAAAATTCACTGCTTTTTCTTGCTCTTCATCCCAGTTTTGCAGGGTTTCCTTGATATATAAAAATATGAGTAAAAGCAATTTAAAATTTTTAGGAATGTTGATCTTTTTTTATTTTCCAAGCTGCATGACTGGAAAATTACTATAACAATTTATGATTTTTTCTTTCCTTTACCTCAGTGTAAAGTAAGAGGAAAGATGGAGCTGAAAGAAACCTTTGAAGATTAAGTTTTTGTTGTTTAAAATCTAAAGAGCGAACAAAAAATAATTATCAGAACTTCTCCTTGACAAATCCTGTTAAATTAAATTATAGTTTGGGTCTTCTTAATGTTGTTTTTCTGTTCTAATTGGCTTACCAAAAAAAAAAAAAAAAAAAACACCCAAAACAAAAACCCATTTCTGTAATAAACTTCAGAAAAAGAAAAATTTTTACCTCTATTTGTCTATAGCAACTTGGTTGAAATTACAGAATAATTAGAATTAATTAGTTAAGATTGATGTAGCAAACAATACATAATCCCTAATTGTGAGATAAAAGTGGCTACTTGTGACACTTAATGTATTCCAGGCACCTAAAGTGGAGCTATAATGGTTCTTTTTAATGTTTCTGTGTTTTCACTATGCTGGATGTGTCACTTTATAGCTTCCTTGTAGCTTTTAGACAATAAAAGTCCCAGTGTTAATGCAGCCAGCAGCCCTTGCAGACCAGTTAAACTCAATCCGCAATTGTTTGTCTTAATGTGGCCTAAGAGAAGGTGCCTATTGAGACCTGCCCCAGCTGCAGCGCCAGACAAAGGAAAAAGCTATAATTTGCAGATTTTGCAGACCCACACCTTCCAAACTTGGTACAGTGACTTTCCTGGGTGAAAAAGAAGAAAATGCTACAAATTAAAGCATTGTTTAGAAATTAGGTCACTAAAAATGAGTTGTAAACCAGCCAGGGGCTTGGTGCTTTCTCTGAACTCCTGCCCTGTGGGATGGATTCGACTGCCAGCAATGTATTTGTTAATTGCTGCTGTTGTGGTCCAAGGAGCTTCTCAGAGCTTGACACTGATATTGAACATCTAAATTAAATTCCCTCTTCATGATGCAAAGGTACCTCAGAATGGCTTTCTGCATTATCTCATGAAAATTTTCCGTTCCAAAGGTCTGCAGCAAGTTTTCTTCTCCTGCCATTAATCTCTCTGCAATGTACTGTCTATCCAGCTAGTGATAACATTTTACTATCAAACTGCTTTCCGAATTCATTTCTGTCATTATTAGAACATGGTGGTTTGTAAATTTGTCTGTAATATAGAGTAAGTCAATTTTTATTCACTTAAAAAATAGCAACTTGAATGTTAAGATATATTTTGGATATCAATTAAATTCACTTACATCCAGGGTTTTATTTCAGCTGAATGAGATAATATTTTCCTTTAATATTTAACTGTGTTAGCTATGTGAAAACTCACTAGATCTCTCTGGACATTGCTTAATAAATTACACAAGTCTGAGTAGTGAACTACAAACATGACCCAGCAGAGGTTGCCTGGAGTCACAGTGCTTTTCTTCCCCATTGAGTTAATGTGTGTTTATTACTGTGTTTAAGGCCATGAGGTGAAGGTAAAACACACCTAGAGAAGGGTCCAGATTGAATTTCTGCCAGATGTATAAGCTTTACAACAGACAGAAATCTGCCTTTTCTGTTCCACATCCCTCTTCAGGGCTTTGGAGCAGGGCCAGGTTCAGCTGACAGCAGTTGAGTTCAGTGTCACTCTGTGCCTGGAGAGAAAATGCCTGGAGTTGGTGTCATCCAGACTTTGTAGGAACATCCTAAGCTCGAGTTACAGTGTTGTACGCCTCAAGTACAAATGAGATGTGCTGGTAGAGTTTATAAGAATGTCTCTCAGACATTTTTGGGAGCTGTCAGTCCCTGGATAACAAGATGACATGGGCATGTGGCAATGACTCACATTTCCTCACAGAAAAGGTGGCACAAATTCGAGCTTTCATCCTGGCATTCCTGCATTTGCCTCAAACCATTCACCAGCGTGGGTTTATTGTTTAGGAAGAAAATCTTTATTTAGGAAGAAACTCCTGCCTGTGAGGGTGGTGAGGCCCTGGCACAGGCTGCCCAGAGCAGCTGTGGCTGCCCCTCCGCTCAGATGAGCGAGCAGAGCGCCTGGGACCAGCTGTGCTCCCCCAGCAAGGCTTTTACAGCTTTCCCTTTTCCCAGAGGTCCAGTCAAAGATCAGGAGCAGCGCTGCACCAGAGCTGGTTCTGGAGACAGGCAGGGAAAATTCTCCTGGGGGAGAAGGTGCTGCAGGATCCCCACAGCTCGTTCAAAGCCCCGACAGCAATGGCTGCGGACACTAATGAGGATTCAGTTGTACTTAGTATAATCTCATCAGAACATTTATATGTAACTGAAACTATTGGCTTCAAGTGTAGTCATTTTCGAGCTTTTACGAGAAAGGCTATCACCTTCTCTGGCAAAAGGTAGTTTTAGTTTCTTATTTTTCAGAGATAAAGAAATCCTTTCCTTAAAAGTCGCAATTTTAACCTCCAGTTTCAAACTACTGCTTTTGAAGGAATGAATGCTAGGAATCTTGTGAGCGTCTATTAGTGTCAAAATTAGTGTCTATTGCTCAATAATAAAAAAAATTAGTTTTCTTAAGGTTTTTCAATTGCTATATAAAATGCAAATTTTTTCTAAAGAAATGAAGTTTGCTTAGACTTTACTGATATAAAAGGCTTTCACAAAAAAAGAAAAAACAATTCCGATGGTTTGCTATACCCATCAAACTCAAGGAGATTCTCCAACATGACTTAAGGCAGGGGAGAAAGTACATTTTTACCCTGTTCTTTCCTGGTTTATATACCTTTTTCTCCTCTTTATAACAAGCTTTCCACTCAGATCAGACTAGTACAAAAGTATTCAACCACATCTTACTTGTTATGTTACTACTCTCAACTTTTATCATACCAAGTAAATTTATTATTTATAGAAATTATTTAAATGAGTGCTTGGACTTTGTCATCATGAATCAGTTCTCTCATGTGAGAACTGAAATTCTTTGTTTTCTGAGCATCGTGATTTTTAATATGCTTCTATCTCTGGTTATTTCCATTTCTGAGCCTTCGTGTGTTTTAGCCATGCTGTTCCCATTCCGTTCCGGCTGTACTGGTAGAGGACACAGGGAATGGCTTCCCAGTGCCAGAGGGCAGGGCTGGATGGGATATTGGGCAGGAATTGTTCCCTGGGAGGGCGGGCAGGCCCTGGCACAGGGTGCCCAGAGCAGCTGGGGCTGCCCCTGGATCCCTGGCAGTGCCCAAGGCCAGGCTGGACATTGGGGCTTGGAGCAGCCTGGGACAGTGGGAGGTGTCCCTGCCCATGGCAGGGGGGTGGGATGGGATGGGCTTTGAGGTCCCTTCCAGCCCAAACCACTCAGTGATTCTGTGATTCCATGATTAACTTTCAATTATGGTTAATCCTGTACCTTTTGGGTCCTAAACCAACCTTTTCCATGCAATAATCGTTCCTTTTCTTCCCTTTGTATTTTCCCAGTTTCACACCACCTAACAAACAAAACAGGAAATTCAATTAATTCAAGGAGACTTTCAGGCTCCCCCACAGTTATTACTTGAACCTTTTGCCAGAACATTTCAGGAATTCTCTCTTTCCAAATCCTGGTGGTTTTTGTAGAACCATAGAGTTGTTTAGGTTGGAAAAGACCTTTCAGGTCATTGAGTACAACCATTAACTCAGCACTGCCAACCCCACCATCCACCAGTGTCCCCAACGCCAGGTCTGCATGTCTTTAAATCCCTCCAGGAATGGTGACTCCACCACATCCCTGTGCCAGGGCTGGACAGTGATGGTTGTAATCACCCAATATAATGGTAAACCTGGAGATTACTTGAATTGGAATCCTAATCCTCCAGTGTCTGAAGATTCATTTAAGAGAGCACTGAAACAAGACTTAGGAATGTCTTCAGATAATTAGGGGTAGTACAGAGAAAAATAATTATCTTATCCATCAAAATTATGCTAGGAAAAGTTTTGTTGCCTTCCATTATTTTTGCTGTCATTCCAAATGCCAAATTTTCTGTGAAATTTGGAGATTACTTTCTTGAACAAGTCACAGAGAACTCTACGTCACAAGTCAAATAAATAGGAAAATCAATTCTTTTAGCTGAGGCAAGTGTTATGAACAAGTAATCGTAATGGCATTTTCTTCTTGCAACCTCACATCAACGTATTGTACACTGACATAAAAATAGATTACAGTATCTCTGAAATTAAAAATGGATCTGTATATCTATATTTCCCAAGACATTCTCATATTGTACAGCCTTTGATCAATTCTCATCCTCTTTTATAACTATTGATGGAACAACAAATTATTCAGAAATAACTGATCAGTGTTGGAATCCATTCCTGGAGTTCTTATTGTATCCGTGTATTATTTTCTAATTTATTATTATGTTTTCTTATTTATTTTTTCAAAGCATGGACATATTTATATCTCAAACTCATCAAGAAGTTCTACAGGGGCTATTATTCTCTAAAACCCTGCATAACCTCTAATAAATTTGTGCACTGTAGCAAAAAGGTGCTGCAACCTCTCCATTCTCATCCATTCATTTATACCAATTGTAGAGCAGTTTCTCACTGGGTGTTTTCAGCAGCATATTTTAAAGATAACATGAAATAGTGCAAATCATCCACATTAGAAGGTGAGAAGTAATTCGTCTGGCAGAAAACACCTTTTCATTCTCTTAATCAGCCTTTTAATCTGTGAAGATAAGCATTTACTTCTCTTCCGTGTAAGTCATCAGTGGAGGGCTGTAGGGGAGAGTATGAGGGTTGTTTAAAAGCACGATGCCAGGGTTACCCCTCAGCAGAAGAGTGTGCTCTGGCATTTATTTCCATCATGCAGACAGCAGTTCATCTGTACACCACTTTTAAAAATAGGGCACATGTGTTCACGGGATATAAACCCACCAGCTGTTTGCTCTGAAACTCTGCAACAAGTGCATTAAAGAGATTTTTGGAAATGTGCATCTACAGTCGCAGCTCTTTCATTATAATGTCTGTTTCTAAGCAGACTATGGCTTAGCACAGCACTTTCCATATTAAAGTTTTTACAACAAGAGTGTGCCATTACAGATATTAATCCATTTGTGCTCAAAGTAGGATTTTCGTAGAATATCATTAATTATTGGCATGAGAGACGCAGGAGTTAATGTTTTTGTAGTCCACTTCCAGGTTTAGATTTAATACTTCGTGATTTAAAAAAATCTGGAATGATGAAAAGAAGGTATAAAAGCTAGACTGGCTTAACTTTTCTTCAGCCTTGCCTTCCAAAGGCTAAATTCCTAGGTAAATGTTATTTATTCCTGCTCCCTCATGTCTCACTCCAGGATACTCATGTCCCAAAGCTTGTGCAGTTCAAAGTCGTTCTGATCCTCCTAAATTAACCAATAAATGATCCTTCTGTGCAAATTAGTGGTGTGAGCTGTGCAGGCATCAATCCAAGAAGAAAAGTGGACTGGTTTAGATGCACTGTAGGAAACACAGCCCTGTCCACTGGGTTGGAAGAAAAGGGAAGGTTACAAAGACAGCCAGGGAGTTCAAAATGCTGGGTTTAAACTTACCTGAAAAGGTCTCTTCATGTAATTCCATTAATAAAAAAGCTGATGGTTAGGGCTAAAATTTTTCACAGAATCACAGAATCATTCAGGTTGGAAAAGACCTCTCCAAGATGAACATGAGGTCCTTGAATTCTGACCCAGGGTTATGATACACTATGTTTACACACTCACATGTATTTCTATATAAAATACACAAATACATTTATAGTATAGAGTTTTCTTAGCAGGGGGCTGCACATTTCTGATATATTTTCCAAACAGTCACCTTTCCCAGAATTTCCTGAGTAGCCTCTGTCTCCCAAAGGTACATTAAGGCACTGAGTCAAAGCTACCTTCCCTGGTGGAACCCCTCCGTGGCAAATTTTTCATTGCTGGCTCATTGGTTTCTCTGGATAAGCCAGTAACAGTTATTTGTCTTCTGAATCCAGTTTTCCAACAAAAAGTCTAAACCTGCCTGTTTAACCTAATCTTAATTTTTTCATTTAACTCCCCCCCCC
>VWZW01005681.1:356422-371347 GCA_013397115.1 Edolisoma coerulescens
CCCCCCAATTTTTCAGCTATAAGTTTTTCAGAATTACAGTTCTCTGTTTCAGCTATAAGGGTTTCAGAATTACAGTTCTCTCAGTTCTGCTTCACCCAGTGAATGTAGATGTGACATCAGGTACCTGAATGCATTTGGTTCATGCCTTAAAGCAAATAACTGAGCAGAATTTTACAGAAAAAAAAATAGCTTAATGCTAAGGGAATGTTCCAGTTTAAACCAATGTTTAATGAATTATGTGCAGAGGCAGCTGAACGGAAACAAATTTAGGTTCCTGTTGTCCAGGAAAACATACCAAGAGGTCTTCACCATGCTGAGGAGAGCAGTGTGACAGGTTACCTCTGATGTCAACAAATTCATCCTTACAAACTCAGTGAAAGTGGCTTTTCAGCATTCAGCAATAGATACCAAAGTACTGAACAAATTCAGAGGGTGAAAATACTGAAGGTACTGATAAAACTCCAACACAAGAACTGCCTCAGTAGTTCATCATCTCAGATTTGATGCTGCAGTAGCAATAAAATCTGATTTTAATATCTGCTTAAGGCTGAGAAGGACCTTTTCTTATTTGAGTCAAGTCAAATATAAGAAATGATTAAAAAAAAATCTTATATACAGTGAGAAAAAACCCACCAATTTTGTATATGTTCTTCTTAGTTCCCTTAAAAGACAGCTGTTCCCACAACAGCCAAATAAAGTGCACATTATGTTGTCATGTCATGTGTTTTTAAAGTGAATAGTAGCAATCCTCTTCAAGGATGTGCTAGTATAATTGTATTTCTATTTTTAATGCATTTTTAATACATGATCTAATTTACATTTGTCTATAGATATGCAAATTTACATTCCATATGCAAATATCACTAAGGTTAACTGTAGTGCTGCAGGAATTGATCTGTGTAAGGAATCGTGACCCTATAGAAGAACCTGAATGTTATAGCTGAAATATTCCCTGTACAGTAAGGAATCCAAGCAAATGGAAGAAAACCTTCTGTTTTGATGAGATATTTACAAGCTAAGAGCCCCTAAAATTCTTAGGTGGAATTCTCACAGATTGTGCATCTTCATGTGCTGTGGTTAGAACCCTCAGCAAAGAGCAAACACATTTTCCTTATATTCTGAAGAAAAGAGGCAGGGGTACAGTCTTCACAGTCTGTGTAATTCTGTGTAATTCTCAGGCAAAACTTCAGTTTGAACACCAACGCACAATGCAGTATCAAAACCTGTTAATGAGGAAGACAAAACGTGAATAAACTGAGCAAATGTTGGCAGTGAGGTGGAAGCTCACCATGCTGCACCCTTGGTTGTTTCTCCTTCCACTGAGGGCCTATTGCAGATTATGAAATTAGATCCTGTGTGAAAAATCTCTGCTTTCTGCTGCCTTTCACACTGCTGGTCTCTGATGGGACAGAGCCACCTCAGATTTGGGGCAGTTCTCGGTAGAGCCATGGATGGGAACTCAGGTGCTGCTCCTTTGGGCACTGGGAATAGATTCAGCTCTGGCTTAGGAGCCGTGGGAGAGGAAACTCCTGGTTCAGCACTCAGCCAGAGACAGACTTGAGGAAACAGATCTGCTTTCCAAACTTATGAAAGGTAACTCGATGGGTTTTTTTTAATTTAAATGCGACTGAATGGTTTGGTACAGAATTTGGAGGGCAAGCCTCTGTTGGAAGAGGTTCTCTGTCATCTGTGAGAGTGTGCCCTGGTGGAAGTTTGTGTTTATCAAAATGTTAGTTTATCTCTTCTTAAGTAAATAAAAATTCTGTTTCTCAGTAGACCACAGATGTATTTTGCAGGCTGAGCAAACTTTACCACAAAATCTGAGTAATCTCTAGGGGGACCTAAAGCAGGTAGTTTAAGCTGCTGTCAACTGGTCTGGAGAGCAAAATAGACAAGATATTGGCCATTATTCCAATCACTGAGATGTGGTCAGAACTGCAGATGTTTTCTGACAAATCTGCGCTGCCATGAGTTTTTGCAGTATAGAAAATATTTTGCACCTTTGAGTTCTTTAGGCTGTGCTGCATCAATGCTTCTTCTCAATTCCTTGTTACTATCCCCAAACAGTTTCCAGGCTGATGAATTTACACACATTAAGTCCTAGTCAAAATTCTGGTTTGGAATTCATCTTCCTATAGATTCACTTGCGTGATTTTTAACATAGTCCTGCAGTTTATGTTTAGTTTAAATCCAGAATATTTATGGAGGCAACACTGACCAGTTGAATAGAAAAGCTATATCTATCTTAGGAAAAGTTAAGCTGAGACCAAAATTTACAGTTTATTGTGTCAGTTTATGAGGCCAGACCAAGTGGGAAGGCCATAATGAAATTGCTCGAAAAGTAATGAATAAAATAGAAGAATAAAAGAAATAGGTGATGAAAGAACCACAAACCACAGCAGAAAAAACCAGCAAAAGCATGAAACAAAGTCTTTGTGATAAGATAATATCGCTACCAGTATTACATTATCAGTCAGAGAGTGGGATGGAATTTACTTAGACATTCAGGACCTCCTGCATTGAAAATGGGAATCAGAGTAACTAATTCTGTGCTTTGCAGGAAGTTTCCTGAAGAACTGACAGGGGGAACTGTACAGGGGGAACTGCTGTACCCTGAACAGTACAGCAGAAAGAATAGGAGCAGATGAAAAACCGGAATACAGATGGCTCTTCTTAGCAAGAGCAGAAAAATCACAGTAATCCATATTAGGGAGCATAATACGTGTGCTACGCAGGGCTGGAAAGCACTGGGGAAATTTAATTCAACTCCTTTTTGTTTCAGGAGAGAAATAATAGTGATTCATTATATTAATTCCAATGACACATTAGGTTTAGGAAGTGAGATTCAGTGTCTCCAGGTACTGCCAGGAGGGTTGTTGGGATCCCAGACCCACCGAGGTGGTGCCAGGCACTGATCACACCTCACACGCTTCCAGAGGGGTGCAGGAGCATTTCCTCCGAGCCAGAGGCTTCAGGGGCTCCTGGAGTACAGAGAAACACAACACTTAACTGCAGGAACATGGTGGAACCCAGCTTTGCATGGGAATTGCAAGCATTGCAGACATGCTAAAATCATTAAGTGATCAAGAAGCAAAGCATGCTAAATTACCACGGCTTATTACCAAATATTCAGAGGCAAATACATTCATTCATACAAATTTTAAACTGGGCAAGACTGTCAGCTTTAAATTACACAACAATTTCAGAAAAAAAGCAGTCAGTTGTTTACATGAGCACTTTGGAAGACAACGCTGAGCTTTTTAATTACGTTCAGAGACATTTTCTATTATGCGTATTAAAATTTTAATTTATACCTTGCTAACTCATCATATTCATTGATTTAATTAATTATGAGTACATGATATTTATTTAGAGCCCACAAAAAATGTTACGATTGTACCTATGATTATGTTTTATCCATGTTATTTTAAAAGAAGACATTATAGATTACTCACTTTAAACTTTGAGATCCTTCTACCACACTGCCATGCTCAGCCTCATAAGAGGTTTTCTAGCAAAAAAATGCAGAAGCATCATTGGTGATCTCTAGTCACCATTCACAGTTCAGGCTTGTCTTGGGTAGAAACCACCTCTTCGTTCTTTAAAATTAAACCTCAGCAGTGGTTTATGATCGTCTGGTTTTAGTTCTGTGCCAGACAGAAGAACTTTTCTGTCATAGGGAGGAAAGATAAATCTTTTAAAGATTTTTTGCTGTGATCTACATCAACAAAGAGATTCCATCACTTGAACTGCACTCAGATTGTTTTCCTAACTCGGCAGTAGAGCTCTGGCTAATTTTGCCGACCTTGTCTCAGGATTTTTGGAAATGTAGCAATGAGTGAAGCATCATAAACATTGAAAGATATTGTTCATAAACATTTATCCATTTCCAAGTCGGGTTTGATTCAAACCAGATTGTTAATGTCATGAATGTTTTCCTTGGATTTATACTAAAGAAAATCCATTTATTTGAATATTGACCAAAAGAGGCTTTTGCTGTAATTACAGCAGAGCCCTGGGGAAAAAAAAAATTGCTTTGGGCATCACAAAAATGAATCTGGGGTTAAATTTCTTAAACTATTAAGTTAAATTTATTAAGTTCCAAGATAAAAGAATGCAGTGTGACTCAGCTGCTTGTACAGCTCAATGTGAATTGTGAATATTCTCAGTGAAGAAATTTGAGTCAGTTGGGATGGAAGTTATGCCTACAAAAGATTCTACACATGATAAACAAAAATCCTTCAATAAAGACCTGGAATATGCTACAAACAGAACTCTGAAAGGCCTTCTCTGCTGAATACACTTTTCCCATCAGTATTTAGTCCATATCTGTCTGTGAGCAGCTTGAGCTTATATGTTCCAATGAAGCTGTTAGTCTACAGGGGCAGAAGTTATGTTTGACCAGCCAAATCTGGATATTCTGCACTGAAATCAATTTGACCCAGGCTTGTAGGTGCCTCATATTTTGTATTATTTTCTGTTGTCTTAGTTACACGGTGAGAGAGAAGAGCAAAAGGACAGATAAACATGCCAATAAAAGGAGACGAGTAAGCCATTATCCATCCTCTGACTGTTTACATTGAATAAAATGGGAATTAGTATTCCAGGCTTGTGGCTCTACCTCTTGGCTCTTAGACTTTTAAATGTAGTTGCTAATAATCCCCATGTGTTCCTGCTGCTGACAGATATGCCACAATACTTTAATCAGCACTGGCTACAAGGCTAATAAAGGTTACTAATAAAATAAAATTCTGTAGGGGCTCCCTCTTTACAGGCAATATCAAGCCCTGTGAACTTTTAATGCCTCCTCTCTCCATTTAGATAGTCATGGCTCAAAGCCTGTATTAAAAATAGCAAGGAATGCTTATTCTGAAGTGTTTGAAAATATTGCAAATTACACTGTAGTATTGGCTTACTCCAAACCAATCTTGTCCCTTCCTGACCTTTGCAGAAACACTTCTCTTTCATTTGGCAGCTTCATTTCCCTCCTTTCCTTCTGTCTTATTCCCCTGTCCTTTTACCTGTGGTTTATTTAGTCATCAGGAACTGGGGAGATGGGGCTGCTGATTTTAACTATGTAGCTGATAGGTTTGTTGCGCTCACCCAGAAGCAAATACCTATTTCTCATTCCATTTCCATTGCAGCTTCATTTTCATCTCAATATTGTATTCCACAGCAGCTGCACAATACATTTCTTCTGAGGAAAGCAATGAATGTATTTACTCTTTTCTTTGCCTCTGAATGGGGTGCTGTGGATTTTTCCATCCTTTATATTCCTGTTCATTTTATTAAAAAAAAATAAATTATAAATTCATCAGGAAGCTGAAAATAAATGCAACAGAAATGAACATTTGGAATAAAGGTCTTTTATTTAGCATTGTTTATTAAAAAAAGGGGTAGAATACAATACAAAAAGTGCAAAAATTAATAGGTCCAGTGTAAAGCTAAAATCTTCTTACAATGAAAAATGGATATATCTCGTATTTTTTAAGATCACCAAGCTTCTATCAGGTCTAATTCTACCCTGATAGCTGATATAATTTTCCAGACTTCATAGCAGAAATTGGATCTTTTTACAGTCATGAAGCAAAAATTGAAGCTGGAGTGGTCTTGACAGAATGAGTGCATTTAACTATGGAGCCCCTATTTCATTTCAAACCACATAAAGTAAAATACCCAGACACTGATCTGCACCATGGAGTTGTTTCAGCTCAGTCTCCGCTCACAGGACCAGGAGATATTGGATTTTTGTTTCCAGGCTCCATCCTAATCCAGCAGTCAATGGGCTTCCCAGACTCTCATAAATCTGTGGCAAAAGCAGTCTGGCACTGGCGTGCCCATCACAGCCACTGCTGCTGAGGTGGCTCGTGAGTTTATAGATCATCAGTAATGGCATTATCGGTGTGTCCTGCACGTGAGACATCCCCCTGTGCCAGAGCCATGGTCAGCACACAGCTTTTCCCAGTGCTCCTCAACAGGAATCTCATAATCCTGCAGGGCTGAGCTCTCCATGCTGGCAGAGCACTGCCTATATTGACCCCCCGTGTGCTTTGGGGGCTCCCCCTTTGCCTGGGCTGTGCTCAGCAATGGGGTTCAGGGAGCTGAGGCTCACTGATGTTCTCTCCATGGCCACAGCTTGCCTGGATCACGCTCCACCCTCAAGGGCAGCACTCAAGTGCCTGCAATGGAGCGCTCCCGAGCGGCTCTGGGGTGCCCCAGGTGTCCCAGAGGGGGGATCTGGGAAGGGGTGATTGCTGTGTTCCTGCTCATGAGGGGAGGATGTGGAGGGGCCCAGAGTTACCCCAGCAGCACAGAACTGAGGAAGGGCATTCCTGCTTCCTTTCCAGGTCTCAGGTAAGGTTTTAGACCTTGCTGTGAGATGTCACTCAGGCTCAGGGGCAGGGAGGATTCTGTACCCCCCTAAAACGTCTGACAAAGACTCTTCTCTTTCTGATGAGGTCCCTCTTCCCTCACCTGACACAAAACACAGTGCAGGGGAGTGCTGCCCACTGAAGCCTTCTTCAGACTTTTCTACCAGATCTGGAGCTTCACCCTTGGCATTTCAGCTGGGGTGTTGCACTTGGACACAAAAAGAACCACGCAGACTCAGCTTGTCAAGGCAAGAGGACAGCCTGGCCGAGACGGCCCAAGCGTTTATTTATATGTTCTTAGAAACCTCCGTGGATTGGAGGATGAGGTTACCACCTCTCAATCACACTGGTCAAAGGAAAGATCCATCAAAAGTCTCCTCCTAAGGAGAATGGAATGCAAACAATAAGGAAGGTTAGCAAAGCATGGCTATGTTTACAGAAAGTGCATGAGAACTTTGTTACAGAAATGAAAACATCAAAGAACTGCAAAATTCAGGGCGACACTGGGGTTTTTTCAAGATGTGCCAGAGATGCTCTGGGAGGGGCAGGGAGCCCAGAGCACCCTGGACTGACCATCCTGCAGGGCTGAACATCCTGCCCTGGTAGCCAGAGAGACCTGTGCCTTTGCCACCCTGACAAGGATCAAACAGTTCTGGGAATGTCACAAACTGACAGACTAGACATTTAAAAAATATTTAAAAACCTAAACAAAACCAGCAGTAAACAATACAAATCCGGTCTTTTTTTTTTTTTTTTTTTTTTTTTTTTTTAAATTTGGGATCTACTTCTTGCTATTGCTGCTTAATTTTCACTGCTTCAGCCACTGTTCTCTCCTATAGGCCCGTGGTAATGGATAATCAAATCTAAGCAATACATCCCAAAATTCTAAAGCCAAAACAAGAATAACAGGCCACAAACGAAATGCTTATGTTAAGTATGTCATCAAGATGCTTTAAAGTTTAAATCTATGCTCTATTCAAGGATTTCTGAGAGAAAATACAAGACCAGATTTCTTGATTACAGTATTTGTTCAGACTTTGCGTAAGTTAAGAACTAATTCTCTTCCTTTCATTTAAGATTAAGAAAAAAAAAAATCAGATTAAGTGATTTTCTGTGAGGAGGACCAGCAAAGTGACTATTCTGCTTATGTCCTATTTTCAGGGCTAAAGAAGGAATCAAATGATGTTTAAGTTTTTGTGAAATTTGTTAGCAAAGGTATGAGTTTTTTCAGCAGAATAGCACAATTTAAAAAAAAAAAAGTTATATTTTGATATCCATGTATTACAGATGTTTAAAGATTTTTCTAGAAGGACTACTTGCAAACACAAGGTTATATTCTTTTTTTTTTTCCTGGCTGTTTTTAAAATGCTTCATTTTTTTCTAATAGCTTTTACACTCTGTTCATAAAAGAAAGTCACATACCATCAGTTAGCTGTACAAAGCCTTATGTTTTGTAATAATATGCCCAATTTGCTGTACTATTTTTGTAACCCTGCCAGTGTTTAAGACTTCACTATTCATCACCAAGTCAAACCCAATTTTTTCACTGTTTGATTTCTTCACCAGTACTACAATTAGCATGTCCTCAGTCCTGTTCTTCCTTTTTATCAACAACTGGCAAGCCTACAGCGTTTGTGCTACTCCAGTGCTGCAAACATTTACAGCAAATGATTTTAGGCGTATCCAAGTGAAAATTCTGGATGCAGAATTCTTCTTTACTGCAGCATTGTCCTTTTGTTCTTACTTGACTTCAACCCAGGTCTTTCCACTGAGGAATCTTGTTTGGAGCTCCTGCTTTCCCATCTGCTGGTGCAAAACTGATGTGCAGTGCAAGAGTTCTGCTTGGGTCTCTTTTGAAGTGGCCTGTGAGGTTTGCAGGATAGATACAAAACTGGATTATATCAGTCCTGGAATGCAATATTTGTTGAATAACAAAGCTATCACTTTTCCTTGCTTGTCCTATAAAAAGTAACCCTTTCACCATCTGGCTACCAATGGTTTTCTATTCTGGATCCAAGGGCATCATTCTCAGCAAGCTTTAACATTAAAATTTGGTCACAGTTCAACCACAACTGCACCTTCTCTCTGAGAAGGGCACTGTGCTGGCTGAGGTGTGGACTGACTTGAGTATCCTACTTTTCCATTTAGGACATGTCTGTGTCCCATCAGTCCCAGAGCCCCACGTGAATTCAGATTTGGGATTTGCAATGAGTTGGCCTGGAACTCCGTGCAGTTGAATACCCAGTGGCATAGGGGTAGTGTGGTGTTTCTAAAATAGGTCTTCTCTCTTCTTTTTTATGGTCTCCAGGTACTACTGAATGTCAACTAAGCTACAAGAACAAAGTAGTTACAGGTCTAGGTCTGCAATAAATCTTTGCCTTTCTTTAGCTGTCAGGAAGCTCATGTGTAGTTTGTGTGTAGCAGCTGTGTGCTTGCTCAGACTCTAAACAATCAATGTTTTGCATATTTCTAAAAGTTAATATAGTTTCAAAGTCATAGATGATCCTACTCCTGTAAGATATTATTCATCAACCAAAGTGTTCAAGTCCTTGACTTTATATTAAAAAATATTTAGTAATTTATTTCTCATTTTTTCCCTCAGTGTTCACTGCTTGAAAATTATTTTGATGTAACATAATAGTATATGTTTCATTACAACCCCTTTATTTTTTCTATACTATTACTCCTGCTTTCAGTTTTTGTTTCCCTTTCTGATGCACAGCAGCATCCACACATTTCCTGTAGCTACAATATCAAGTGGTGTGACCCCAGACCACATCTGTGAAGCCAAATGGTTGGTGCTAAGAGCTTACCCACAGGAGGGGAATTTCAAGGCTTATTTCAGACCAGTTTCCATTTGGTCCCATGGACTGAATAGTCATTAGTGGTTGCATCTAATGCAGCCCAGGAAAAGAACAGGAAGGAATCCGGTGTGTCCTCTCCATGGCTGCTGCCGTGGTGGGCAGGAAAAGACCCAGAGTTGGGTTTGGGCAGTGCCATTGTGATTGTGCCAAAGCACTGGGGCTCTCACACAAAGTACTGAGCACACGGGGCTGTGCTTGGGGGCTCTGGGCAGATTTGGAATGCAGTTCAGTCTGAGCTTTGTGTGCCACCACAAAGTTGCCCCTTGGCACTGAGATGCACCAGTTCTGCAGCCAGGCTGAAGGGCCACAGGCTCTGAGGTAACAAAGGACCACCCAGGAGGGCTGGAAGAGAAGGAACATGTCCCTAGATGTTTTTATCTTCCATTACCCAGAGCAGCCACTGTGACAGAGATCCCTAAAGGACTGTCTGCCAAGGCCATGCTGTCATTGATCCCCTCAGCCAGGCAGGGAGGGCGATCAGTCTCCAACAGGATGAGGTGTGTCAGGCTGGTGGTACCAGGGCAGGGGCTCCAGGCTCTGTCCCGGGCAGATAAGCTTGAAAGAGGCAGAAGAAAATGCAGCAGCAATCACACCAGCCTGTCAGAGCCCAGCCTTCACACAAAACAACAAGATCCAAGATGGTCAAAGCTGAGTGACCCAAAAAGCTCTGCCTGAAATTGTTGTACAGAGCCTGACAGTTATGGACAAGGCCTGCTTTAATGGAATAAAGCCACTGCAGAGGGGAGAATGAAATGAAGAGAAAATTACCATGTGAAGAATTTATATCTGATTCTGACACTTTCTTTTCCATGTAATTATTAACGTGTTTTCTAAAGGTCCATTAAAATTCCATTCGGATTAAGATGAGCTATAAGAACAGGAATAAGGGCAATGCATTGAAAGATCCTGTGTTGACAATCAGTTTTAGGCAGTAACCTTAATCAAGGTTAATGTCATTTCAGTGCCTCATCTCAGGTCCTCATTTTGTGTCTTAGGCAAGCCTGGCATTTTTACTCTTGTTTTTGGTTTTTTTTCCCCAAGTAATCCGTTTTATTCGCGATATGTGCTGCAGACTAATTATTCAGGCTTATCCCATGTTTAAATAACTTCTCTGATGAAACTTCATAAAATATTTATTGATAAATTTAAAGTACCCAAGATCTAAAAATATTTTTGCCTGGTTTTATTTCAAAGCAACCATTCTTTACATGGGCCTTCATACCAAGTTCTCAGTAATTAAGTTACTTGATTGTTTTACTCTTGCTATAGAAAAGTCTATGGGAAGTTAATTCTATTTCTAGGAATCATAACAAATAGGGTTTTTTTTTGTTTGGTTGGTTTTATCTCTGTAAGATCCCATTATGCTGTGCATGTTACATTTCCTTGTATTAATTCTGGCTTATTAAATGGGGTTTATTACAGCACAGTTTCCACCATAAGCCCCCTGATTCAGCTGCATAATTCATCCTACTTGGATAATCTATTTGCCTGCACCACCACTGTGCTCTCCTGACATTATTTAGCCCTATATCTTTAGCACTTTTAGCTGGCCACTGATACTCCCCCGAATGCAGATATAACCCAAATATGTGTGGTTTAATCTTGTGTGTAAGGAGAGGGGGAACGGGAGAGCTCACAAAGTTTTGAGTTGTTGAAGATCAGGGTGTGAAATTTGCAGAGTCCTTTTCTGGCAAAAATTCAAATCCTGCCTTGGAAATGCTGATCTGACAAACTTTGTTCGATGAGTCATCCTAATTATGCAAGTGACCTCACTGGCTGTGTCACATTGCTTTGCAATTTAAGGAAAGATTAAAAGATTTGGTCATTGGGAAGGGGGATAAAAATTGCTGCACTTAATTGAAAATGCAAGGAACACCAGAATGACAGAATGGTGTAGCTTTTGTATCTAAAGTAGACTCTGAGAAAACTGATGTGCTATTCACCATATTTTCTAGGAGTAAAGTTATGGATTTCATTTACTCATGTTCACAATGTCGTTTGTATTTTGGGAACAGCACCATCAAGTGGATGGAAAGACAGAATTAGACTTTTAACTCTATTTTCAGAGTCAGACAAAATACAACAAACAGTTGCCCTTGCTTTAATATGGACAAAAATTTATTCACAGCCAGAACTGAAAACCAATGAATCTTCTGTACCAATACAATGAACATTATACTCACATCTCACTCTGAATGGTACAGGAATTTATCATGTTCTGGGTTGGAAAGGAGGGTCTGAGGACTGGCCGGGTTCTTTCAGCTGTGTTGGACCTGGCCAGAGCAGGGAGTTACAGGGGGACCATCAGGGAACTGTAGGAAAGTTTCACCTGGTGCAGAAGGGGATTTTCTGAGGTGATGTGCTGTGGGTGAAAGGCACCTTCCATCCCCCTCTAGTAAATCCTTTTTTGCCTGGCTATTGATATTGCTCAGCCTCCTTGGAGCTGCATGCTTTGTGGAATGGGTCACCCCACCAGGCTGAAATGGGATGTGTTCCTAGGCAAATATGTTGGGAATGAGACTTTTTGGGGGCCTCAAGCCAGTGTGGGAGTGATGTGTGAGGCAAAAATATACAGATGGTCATAATCTCCTCTATCCATCTGATTTATTCTTTTTTTAATCACAGTACATTCTGATTATAGCTTTGACTTTGCTCTGCCTTTGCTACTGTTTTCCACTGCATATCAAAAAAACTTTTGTCTGTTCTAAAAAATATTAAGCAATGGTCTAAGCTGCTCATCTGCTAAAAGCTACCCATATTTATCCACCTCTCTTGTTTACTGTCATTAATAGCAATTGCATTTCACAATCTGACCTTGAAATGACAGTTTATGTGCATAAATTCTCTCTCCCTCTAACACACATAAATACACAGTATTCAAAAACACAAACATTACATCAAAAATCTCTAATTTAATACTAGAAAAATGTGAGTGTGAAGAAAGAATGCTTAACAGTATTGGAAATGTTCATGAAAAATATTTTTTTTCATTAAATATTTTGATTCTTTTCAAAAGAATATCTGCATCCTTTCACTTCTCCCAGCATAAAAAACATCAAAAGCAACTGCACAGTTAGAACAGAGGCATTGTGTGGTTGTGGTGCTGTTCCAGAAAAGAATAATAGCATAAACACCAGGAATTCTGTTTTCTAATAAAAGCAAATATGCAGTTGGCTCACGATAAAGAATTATGTGATGTACCTATAGGGAGTATCTGGAGACCATTTGATGCAAAACTGTTGTGCCTCCCACTTGGTAGTTAATTTTAGGAATATGTTCCCTGTGTTCAGCTGAGAACCTGCTTTCTGTTTGCCTTCCCCCCTGTGAGCATGGAGAGAGTAACAGCAGAGAAGATAGAGAAAGGATGCTCTGTCCATCCTCCAGGCAGCTGTGTTTTTTGGGATGAGTGAGTGTTGCCCAGGGACGTTATTCATTAAAACACCCAGGAATCCTTCAAGGGAAAAGGCACCACAGATTAACTTCAGTTAGAATCCTGTGCCACATTTAAGTGTTCATTTTCTGTGGAGGATTGATAGTGTTTCTCATTACAGTAATCACATCAGATCTCCTGGCCTTATATTCAGCCACTGGTGGAAAAGAAACACAGCTTAGGAGTGCTTAGAACCTCTTTTGGCAGCTCTCTCTAGGGGGACATGCATTTTCCTTACCATAATGAGGACCATAAAGAAGAGAAATGATGCGGCCTGGGATAGATAGGGAGTCACATTACAGTAACTTTTCACCAGAATTAGACTAGTTAGAGGCTACTATATTACAGCAGTGCTTGGGAACTCTTCTACTCTTAAGAGCCAACTGTCAACATTTCTGTTATAAACCCCATTTTTCAGGAGTTTATAACTCCTCTGGAAATTCCACTCAGGGAGAAGCTTACTTTAGAAAGACAAAGTAAGAGAGTGATCCTTTGAAAATGAAATAGAAAGGAAAATAAAAAAGAAGCCTGAAATCCTTGCATTTCTCATTTTGCTTCCTTTACCTTAGTACAGTTGTTTTGGTTTTAGTGTATGGGACTTAAAAATAGAGCTTTCAGAAGCAGTTCAGTGCTGATACAGAAGTTATTACTGTAGAGTCAGAATCCAGCCTCAGCTCCAATGAACAGCTTCCAAAGAACCACTAAATGTGTACAGAAGGAGCTGACTCCTCTGGGACAGCCTGGTAACAAGAGAAAAAACCCAACAAAATACAACCAAAGCTGTGCAAAATGAGATGATGGAGATGAATCTTCCCTGGGAGGGTGGGCAGGCCCTGGCACAGGGTGCCCAGAGCAGCTGGGGCTGCCCCTGGATCCCTGGCAGTGCCCAAGGCCAGGCTGGACATTGGGGCTTGGAGCAGCCTGGGACAGTGGGAGGTGTCCCTGCCCATGGCAGGGGGTGGAATAAGATCACCTTTCAGGTCCCTTCCAACCCAAACCAGTCTGAGATTCAGTGATTTTTAAGTCTGAAGAGTCTCACCCTGCCAATGGGTGAGAGGGCAATGAAGGTGCTGATTTTCCAACAGGATGTTAAACTAATAACCTCCTTTAGGCACTGAAGTTTTTGTTGAACTCTTCCCAGACCCTCACAGTAGCCTCAGTGCCACAGCTAAATTTCCCAAGTGATCATTAGGACTTAGAGCAAGTGAACAGTGCAAAACTAAAGCTGTGAGTTTTCATCCAAATTTCCAAGGAAATTTATGGCTGTTTTTCATGACCTTTTTCAATAAATCTCTAGAATCATCCTTGTATTCAAGCTTTATTAGAATGCCCCTTAAATGCCAAACTTTAATGCTTTGCAAGATTTCATTTCTATTTGCAGTGCATCTTCTGGCATAATTTGCAGAATCCCAGAATTGTTTGGGTTGGAAAGGACCTTAAAGATCATCTAGTTCTGACCCTCTGCCATGGGTAGTGAAAATGATCCATTATTGATGATAACTCCATGATCTTAGAGGTCTTTTCCAACCTTAATGATTCTGTGGTTCTGTGATTCGAGGGTGCTGTAATGCAATATGACACGTTTAAGTATCAGCAGGATAATTATAGGAGAAATAGAGAAATAAAGAAATTCAGAAAAAAGGCTACATATTCTATTCATGTGCAAAATTAAAATGATGGGAAAGGTATCTCCAAGCTGTTCAGCTCTCTAGTGCTGTTGAACATTCCTGATCCATTGCTTTTGCATTTTGGATTTCTGTCTTCCAAGCAGTAACGTTTATTAATTACCAGCAGCGTTGGTGAGTGTTGGGACTCTCTGGGATTCACTGAGCCAAGCTGCTGGTGCCTTTTCTCTGAGGATGAAACTGCTGATTGGATTTTGTGTCTCTACATCTGATTCCTGCAAATCAGAGCTTCCCGTGGAGGATGGTACAACTCCCTGACAGGAGGTGGTAGCCAGGTGGGGGTCAGGCTCTTCTCCCAAATAACGAGTGATAGGACAAGAGGAAGTGGTTTCAGGCTAGCCAGGAGAGGTTTAGTTTGGATACCTGGAAAAATTTTTGTTGTTCAGGACTGGCACAGGGAAGTGCTGGAGTCCCTGGAGGGAATCAAGGACATGTAGGCGTGGCACCTGGGACATGTGGCAGTGGTGGCCTTGGCAGTGATGGGGGAATGGTTGGACTCGATGGTCTCAGAGGGCTTTTCCAACTTAAAGGATTCTGTGAATCTTTGATGTAATATACATATATATATCTATATA